>JAGDQP010000661.1:0-34512 GCA_022664845.1 Lepisma saccharinum | reverse complement strand
CTAACGGAGCTAGACTAATTTATGTAATGGTAGGTGTATGGCTTATGACTTTTAATGTAGGACCAGAAAGATTGGTCTGACACCTACATTTGTAAGTTCGTGAGTTTTGTGTGAAGGACTGTTGCGGGTGGGGGGAATACCTTCATTAGAAGGTACCTAATCATGTGGTACCAGGTGGCAAGCCGAAACCTGTGGCAGGGGACCGGGAGGGGGGGGGACAAAATGGCCACCGGTAAAGTTCGTCTTTCTGCCTTTAAAGTGCTATAACTTCTACAAATTTTTAATTAAAACGTTCGTGGTTGTGCGAATAATTTAATAACACATTATAAATTTCATTTTGAAACAATTTGTTCCCATAGCGAGGCCATATTTTAAATATGGTGTCCTTAAATCCTAAAATTAATTATTATCAACCCCTTTTCTTTATATTCAAAGGGAAATAACTCGTAAACTACCAGAGTTATGCGAAATAACCTTGAACTAAACGTTGTAGGAAAGTTCAAGGACTTTCCAGCGAGTTATGTGCTTTTTCTGTATCTTTAAAACTAACGGAGCTAGACTAATTTATGTAATGGTAGGTGTATGGCTTATGGCTTTTAATGCAGGACCAGAAAGATTGGTCTGACACCAACATTTGTAAGTTCGTGAGTTTTGTGTGAAGGACCATTGCGGGTAGGGAGAATGCCTTCATTAGAAGGTACCTAATAATGTGGTACCAGGTAGCAAGCCGAAATCCGTGGCAGGGGACCTGGAGAGGGGTAACAAAATGGCCGCCGGTGAAATTTGTTTCTCTGCCTTTAAAGTACTATCAGGGTGAGTCATAGGTTCGTAACGTTGGGTGGCCCCGCCCACTTGATGCCGGAAAACCATGCGCAACGTGTAGAACAGTTGAAGGTGGTGGTAGCAGAAAGCGTGTCACGTGTCTGTTTGATCACAACGTTAACAGTGTGTAGGGAACTACGCGTTGAATACACAGTTGGCAGGACAATGGCTGAGGAGAAACTTGTGTGTCGTGTGCTTCTGCGCGATTACTGGAAAAAGGGGTTGAATGCAGCAGCAGCGGCCAAGGATATTTGTGCCGTAGAAGGTGAAGGTAATGTCCACCCGTCCACAGCTAGAAAGTGGTTTCAACGTTTTCGGTCTGGTGACACCTGTTTTGATGACATTCCCAAGAGTGGACGCCCTGTGACGACGGATATCGATGCCCTCCTAAACACTGTTGAAGGAAACCCAGGAACCAGTACCCGTCAGCTGGCAGATAAGGTCCAGACATCACAAACCAGTGTTGTTCGTCATCTGCATCAACTTGGGTTTCGCTCCAGGCAACCGAGAATGGTTCCCCATGATTTGACTCCCGCTCAAGCTCAACAGCGTGTGACCCTGTGTGAAGAACTGCTTCGAAACCCAACTGACGACAGGTTTTGGCGGTGGATCATCACGACCGATGAAAAGTGGATCTTTCTTCGTTATCCTGACACCGGAAAAGAATGGCATCGACCAGGTACCGAGGCGCAGCCAGTGGTTCAAAGATGGCGGTTTGAAGAGAAGACAATGTTGTGTGTGTGGTGGAATTTCGAAGGTCCGGTGCACTGGGAGCTCGTTCCACATGGTCGTTCCATAGATGGGACATTGTATGCTGAACAGCTGCAACGGGTATACGACATTGTGCGCCGTCGTTATCCAGCACTGGTGAACCGAAAGCGACTGCTCCTCCAATTTGACAACGCTCCATGCCACAGGTCAAGAAGAGTCCGTGAGCACATTGCGGACATGGATGGCGTGAACATTTTACCACACACCCCCTACAGTCCCGACCTTGCGCCATCTGATTTTCATATGTTTCGTTCCATGGCACATTTCCTGCGGGGCAGACAATTCCATTCCGTGGATGATGTGACAACTGGCGTTACTAAGTTCTTTGCTTCAAAGCCTGCAACTTGGTATCGTCAGGGGCTTGTGTCACTGGTGGAACGTTGGAGAAGGACCATACAGTGTGATGGGATGTACTTCGCCGAATAGGCTTCTGTGGTACAGGGGGAGGCGGGTGCTGCACATTATCCATGAACACGCTACTAACATATGACTCACCCTGGTATAGCTTCTACAAATTTTTAATTAAAATCTTTGTGGTTTTGCGAATATTTTAATATCACATTAAAAATTCCAATTTTAGGACAATTTGTTGCCATAGCGACGCCATATTTTAAATATGGCTACCTTCAATCCCAAAATTATTCTCGACCCCTTTTCTTTATATTCAAAATGAAATAACTCGTAACCTACAACAGATAGGCGAAGTAACTCTGAAATAAACGTTGTAGGCCAGTTCAAGGGTTTTCCAACGAGGTATGTTCCATTTCTGTATCTTTAAAACAAACGGAGCTAGACTAGTTCTTATGTAGAAAAGAGAGTATTCTTATGAAAATTTTAGAGAATGTCGGCAAACCTACAGAAGAGGATGAGAAACCTGTAGAAGAGATGCTGCTCCAGGAAGATGAGAATATCAGTTCAGAAACTTGGAGAGAGAAAAAATCGGAAGTGGAAGATGACGAAAGAATAGAACTGGAAGAAATCGATTCAACAACACCCGTACTTACTAGCACTGAAGCATCAATTACACACAGATCAGCTGCTTCTTACTCTGTTGCTATTCTTGATGGCATGGCGGAACTGCAAGTGTTGAAAAAGTCAGCGCATGTTAACACATGCATCGATTTGTCTACAGAATTCTGAAAAATAATAGAGTCAACAATCTTGAAATACGATGAAACTCACCTTGTTTTTTGGATACTTATGGAAAAAAAGTCATTAAAATGTCAATGTGGATGAAAAGAGCAAAAGACAGCCCAACAATCGAATACAAGATATCTGACTCTGCCAATATAAAAAATGTCACTATGAGAAATCTTCTGTCCCATCCAAAAAACAAAGATGCATTCACAGCTTATCTTTCAGAAAAAATTCTAGTTTATGTAAGCAAGTTGGGAAAACACTTAGTTGCCAGCTGGAGAACAGAAGCAAAATCTTCAGAAGGGAAGGACATCAGTGAGTTAAAGAGACATGAAGAAGCAGATACAAAAATAATACTTCACAGTCTTTATGCAGCGTCTCAAGGGGCACAGACCATCCACATAATGTCCCAAGATACTGATGTCCTTGTTCTGTCAGTGTGGTGGTCTAGACTTTTCCTTACCTATACGAAGTTAGTCACACGAGTTGGAGCTAATAAGAGGATGATAGATACTCATACTGTTCATACCTCGCTTGGATCTCTTAGAGTAAAAGCCTTACTTGGGTTCCATGCTATCTCAGGGTATGATATTACTGGGGCATTTTCAAGGAAGTCAAAGAAGATATTTTGGAAATAATTTTACAACGCTGGAGTTGCGATGCTTGAATCTCTTGGAAATCTCGGTTCTAGTCGGTTCAATGACGATGATGAGAGGATCATTGAGAAGTTCATTTGCAATGTTTATGTGCCGAGCACTAACATTCAAGATATTGGGAAACTACGATGGTGGCTATTCACGAAAAGGGACATACAAGGCTCAGGTCTTCCTCCAACCAGAGCGGCCCTTACACCTTTCATTAAAAGAGTGAACTTCCAAGTACTGGTATGGAAAAGTGCCGGAAAATCGCATCCAAATCTGCCAAGCCAATAGATTGTGGATGGGAAGAAGAAACTAGTGATGAAAAGAAGATTGTTCCTGTGATGTGCACACTACCTTGCGCTCCAGAGACTGTATTCCGGTTGATTCGCTGCGGTTGTCCAGTAAGTAAATGTTCTTTGGCATGCAAGTGTCTATCTCACTCCCTGTGATGTACAATACTGTGTCTTTGTGGCGGAGATGAAGATCAGTGTGTAAACTATGACTTACGATGGGAAGATTCAGAAGATGATAGTGATGAGACTCTCGATGGCTAGTCTTCATATGGCCTTTGTTCCCCCAAATAATGGAATCAATTGTTGTTATCATAAAGAAACATTATTTTCGAAACCAAATGAATCTGATTTTCAAATTCTCCAGAAACAATCTGGAAAACAACAACGAATCGCCGGAACTCACAATAATAACAAGCTGAGAAAATGTGAATACCCGTGTCAGTACATGTGACAATTTACGCTTATAATAAACATTGTTAAAACTCCATGCAATAAGATACTGGTGGCTGAATCACTGAATCAAATGGTAAACAAAACAGAACATAGGTGTGACATCGTAGGGGAGAAACCTTAAAAATAGAATGTAAGGAATGCTCAGGTGAGAAATCGTAGGGGAGAAACCTTAGAAATAGAATGTAAGGAATGCTCAGGTGAGAAACCATAGGTGTGACATCGTAGATGAGAAACCTTAGCAATAGAATGTAAGGAATGCTCAGGTGAGAAACCAACTAGTAAAGACCCACTCACTAACCAACTGAGTGTTTTTTTATAGTGACCGACTGGGTCGGAATAAATGAAATAAATAAAATAAATCAAACACCAAGGAATATAAACAATGGTATTGACACAGATTAGTCAAATAAAAAATCTCACAAGAAAATATATTGTTTCTTTATGTGGTTTCTCTTTTAAATCCAAAAATGTGTAACTCGAGGGTATATTTCTAAACCAATTGTATCACAGAGCATCATATAGGATATATTAGGTAAATGTAGAGCCAAAGTTACTTGTTTATGTTGTGTTTTTTGTGCAGTTTATGTTTGTGTTGTGCTTTCGTTACACCCCTATTTTCAGTCCCCTCAAGAAACGCATGGTTTAAAAACAAATAAAACAAAGATGACGATGATGATAACCCAATTCTGATTTATATTTTACACGCCCAAACCTAAAAGGGATGCTCTGAGTCCATTAAAAAAAACAGGAAGCTTAAGCTTGTAGTATTGAATTTCCACCGTTCACAGCGTCTTTCACCAATCTTTCTGCCCGTGTATTAAAAACCAAAAAGTACTGCATCTACCATTCTCATTTTAAAGGTCTTGAATTGTCCAAGAACGTTTATTTCAGGATACTTTCGCCTACATGTAGCAATTTAAAAGTTATTTCCCTTTGAATATATAAAAAGAAGGGGATCGAGAATAATTAATTTTGGGATTTAAGGACGTCATATTGAAAATATGACGTAACTATGGCAACAAATTATCCTAAAATGGAATTTCTAATGCGTTATTAAAATATTCGTACAACCACGAACGTTTTAATTTAAAATTTGTAGAAGTTATAGCACTTTAAAGGCAGAGAGACAAATTTCACCGGCGGCCATTTGCCCCCCCCCCCTCAAGGTCCCCTGCCACGGTTTTCGGCTTGCCACCTGGTACCACATGATTAGGTACCTTCTAATGAAGGTATTCCCTCCACCCGAAACGGTCCTTCACACAAAACTCACGAACTTACAAATGTAGGTGTCAGACCAATCTTTCTGGTCCTACATTAAAAGCCACAAGCCATACACTTACCATTACATAAATGACTCTAGCTCCGTTAGTTTTAAAGATACAGAAATGGAACATACCTTGTTGGAAAGCCCTTGAACTGGCCTAGAACGTTTATTTCAGGACTATTTCGCCTACCTTTGGCAGTTTACGAGTTATTTCGCTTCGAATATAAAGAAAAGAGATTGATAATAAATAATTTTGGGATTTAAGGACGCCATATTTAAAATATGGCCTCGCTATGGCAACAAATTGTCCTAAAATGGAATTTCTAATGTGTTATTAAAATATTCGCACAACCACGAACGTTTTAATTTAAAATTTGTAGAAGTTATAACACTTTAAAAGCAGAGAGACGAATTTTACCGGCGGCCATTTTGTTTCCCCCCCTCCCGGTCGCCTGCCACAGTTTTCGGCTTGCCACCTGGTACCACATGATTAGGTACCTTCTAATGAAGGTATTCCACCTACCCGCAATATCCCTTCACTCAAAATCCCACGGACTAGGAAATATTGACATATGCTCCTGGACTAATATGCATTTCCAGAGTTTGGATGTATATTTCATTTTGAAAAACTGAAACGCTCACATATTGTGTGAAAAAGCAGGAAAGATAGGGACGGAGGATTTGTATGCGTTTTTCATGCTTGTGACAATTAAAAGCCTTTGTTCATATCGAAGTTACTAATGAAATGAGGATAGATTTCTGTTCTAAAATCGAAAAGTTGAGAAATTAAATTACAGAGCTTTTGCTAAATATTTTTATGCAAAAGTTTCTCAATGTCAACATAGTTAATTTATAAGCTGCCTATCAAAATATAATTTGCTATGGAAAAAAAATCGTATAATCGATACTTTGCCTTTTACCGTTATAAGATTAAGCCTCATAGAGAGAGAGAGAGAGAGAGAGAGAGAGAGAGAGAGAGAGAGAGAGAGAGAGAGAGAGAGAGAGAGAGATTATTAACTGATCAGTAAGAGGATATGATAGGATATTTTCAATTGTATATCGTAATATTGTTTTGTTTCTAAATTCGTTGTATGCATTGATGTATCATACAGTAAGACTAATTTAATTAATTAAGGAAGATAAACACTTACAGAAATCACAATACGATATTGATAATTAATGTTTTCATACTAAGAAAATACATTGAAAATGTGCATATACGATGCTCAAAAACTTGACAGAAATATAAGGATTAATTTGTACGATTTAATTCTGTAACTTTTGTCAAAATCACTTTGATCCTTCAACCTAAAAGCTAAACTACAAAACTAAGTTACAACTTTTGTAAATACCACAATCTGACTGATTTTTCAAGTTTTTTTTAAAAGTATTCATCTCTGGGCTGAAGGGGTCAATATGGACCGAGCTTGTCATAGATTGAACTGTTGTGTTAAGTATATAACAAAGAGATCCATTTACGCGATGGAAAGAGTTAAACTTTGGATTGCAAAGTCTGTTAAGGAAAAGTAAAAAACGGAAATAATAGAATCAATCTTAGTTCTTCTTTTCCTGACGTTAAAGTGTAATTACAAGTATTTTAATTGAGAAGTCAGCTTTCATGGAAGAAATATCGAAAGATTGTTCATAAAATATCTTTTGTGACTTAGTAAATTTCATGGTGTCAACAAAATTAATCTTGTATTTATATTATTGACGGGATTTGAATTCCACTATGATTCGAACTGAAAACATAACTTTTCTTGATTGCTTCACCTTGAGTTCATCATGGTTTCCTCGTGTTGGAACACGAAGTCAAATTTAAACATTTATTCATGTTCTTAGAATAAATGATATAACACAAGATAATGGATCTCTGTTGCCCAAATGATGATTTTGAACAAGAAATGTCAGTTCCATTTTTAGGCTACGAAAACATAACTTTATAATATATTCACAGGTCTAAAATGAAAAGATGCTACTTTAAAACAAGAATCTCAAAAAAATATGAAGAAATTCTACATAAATTGTCAGAATCTCATAAGATCACTAAAAACATCAAGTAAAGAAGTTTACTAGTATATTGTTTTTACAGAAATTATTACTCAGAAATTATTAAAATAATAATGAACGTAAGTTTAACGCTCTTACTCAATTTACAAAATTTAATTGCAATCTGGTCTGCCGTTTTCAGGTCATGAATAAGTTCAATTTTATTAGTTTTTGAAATAAGAAAGTGCTATAATTATTTGCGTTTCTTTGTGAATTAGAGCCGTACATTTTTAGTAAAATTAGTAACCACACTGTTGTAGAAGTGAAAGATGTTTACTGCTAGGTGTTGTATTGTTTCTTTTTCTAAATCTGGTTAAAATTAAAGAAAATACTAGATAAAGTAGAACTACAACGGAACTGTGTTTCTGGAAACTTACACATCTAAATGTTTAGCGTACCTCCTTCTTTAAGTACATAACATTCAATTGAGACTATTTATTCATAACAGAACTATCTAAAGAACAGTGAAATTGAAGAGCTGGTGTAAATAATACAACAACTGAGATCTTCCGATATTTTCAATAATCCTTGTTGTAATTTTGCTGTGAAACTAATGTCTTTACCACTCCAAACGATTAAAAGTAAAAACGCATACAGATCCAAAGTTTTTATAACTCATTTTACTTTGTTCCTAATTTGTCACTGATCGACTCATACTAAAATTCATAGACAATGACCGATCGAGACTTTTTTTTTAACTTTAAAATGCCGAAGAATTTCCAATATTGAAATAAGTTACACCTGGACAAAGAGAATGCTCACTTTAAATCTACATTTCTGCAAATCTTTCCGACTTTGAAAAATATCTCATTCTTCATTTTCTTTAAATCTGAGTGTATTTTGTATTACTCACCTGAGTTGTTTTTATGAGAGCAAATGAAAATTATAAAATATATATTTGATCTCTGTCTTGTCTATAGTTTGAAATGATTATGTTTTAACTTTATTGCAGCAATATGCAAATTCTAAATATGCTGTATGTTTTTCTTAAGAAATGTTTTGGAATGAAAATTGAGATTCACTACCAGTTTTATTTTGAAAACCTTTTAACTTTGCTTCATCTTCTGGTGAAGTAATGGTTAAATAGAATTTGAATTACATCATATTATCATATATAAAACAAATTATGAATAGGAGTTTAATAAATGAGTTATGTTACCAGCAAAGGGTAAATAGCTTAATATGTTTAAAATCTTGGAAATAATTACATTTGCAGTTATGTCAAGTTTGGTTGGATTTTATCCAAATGAACTTAAAATTGAAGCCCTCATTAGTAAAAAAGAATTTATATGTTCAAGAACCTTTTTTCCAAGATCTCCTAATTACTATAGAAATAAAAATTTGCCTAAACATAAAATATAGATTTAACAAGTATTAATTTAATACAGATGTTGTAAAATGTTATCCGAATGTTACCTCTGTATGATCCAGGAAATTTACTTTAATGTCACTGTTTATATTGAATATATTCTAAATCCAGTCTGTACAACAATTAGAGTTATTGAAGAAAGTGTCAACATCATTATGATTAAATACACATATCTCGATATATTCATTCTGTATGCGATAAACTAACTGCGTAATCAATTAAGTACAAAATTGAATATGATTGGCAAGTAGAATTGTTTAAGGAAAGTATTCCATCTGTAAACATGACAGCTAACAGTCCACTGTGATTTTCAGTCTCCTACTTATTGGACGTTGCATATACTTTTAAAATACTAGTATGTACACAGAAAGAAACCAAATATAGTACTTTGACAAAACAATGTTACATTGCTACCAAACTAAATTTTGTTTTCTCGAACAAAAGTTTATTTAAACGAATTTGTTTGCTAGCTGTGAGGAAAGTGAAATAGTCCTACGTAAGGACCGAACATGGCTCTGCAACTCGTAACCTGAAAGTTCTACGTATCAGATCACAACAGTACCAAAATATTTGACTGTGATTTCTCTTATAATTGAACATAAAACTTTCCAACATCATATAAAAAGGGAGAAATAATGTTATAGTTGAATTAGGATACTGCACGTTTAAGAACTATGATCAATATAATATAAAGCCTTTCTTCGTATTCTTCATCAATAATATGGATAACAAATGATTTCCAAAAATGGTAGTACTTACGTTTCAAACATATATCGAATAACACGTATAAAGACACGAAACATACAGTAAGATGAACAATTTAACCAAGGTGTTATTGAGCTAAGTTCGAAATTAATAAACAAAATTTAACTTTCTATTCTTTGTGTTATATTAATACTAAGAACTCTTAAAATTTATAGCTTCAAATTGAATAATTCCATATCAATTAGAACCACCTTGAGAACGGTTCCCATTCTACTGCTTTCGATTGTTATAAAATTTCACATCAGTTAACGAAATGTTTATAAAACTAACATACACAATGTTTCAGACATGAGAACTTAAAACTTAAGAAATTATGGTTCTGCACGTAGCGTTAAACCAATTGTCGCGATTAATAGGTACATTTTACAGTCTATCTTGATGAAAGTATAAACATTTGTGTAAAATTTGCTGTCCCTGCACTACATTTTCTTCGTTGTTTATTCATCAGTGTTTAGGAATTTTAGTCTACATAATTGAAGCTATCTAGTGCCAAAGTAGAAGAAAATTCAATTTAGAAAATTTATACTGCTCCAGCTTCCAGGAAAATCAAGTTAAAAAGTTGTTGCTATGCAATGGTACGAAGCGGTACGTTGTTAGAGGGATTCTGCCATACACCTTCTCCCCAGTTTTTGAGTATCTATCCCCGACTTCAAAGCTTTAAGGTTCAAAATAACATCCTCCCAATTTTGGCTTTACACCCTCCCAAACTGAAAATCCCCGTAGAATCTCTGCATTATTATTAGTCCCTACAAGCTTTAGCACTCCTTATTATTATTACTTGTACTTTTTCAACGAAAGGATCAAAACTTGAATTTCAAATTTCTAATTTATTTAAACATTCATATCTCCGTTTCCTCTGAAAGATTTCTTTAACTTCAAGCAGTATTGCAAGGAGTAGATGTTTCTTAATGACCGTGGATATTTTTGTGATGGTCGCATAAGACGTGAAACTGATCCTTTCACTACTTAAATTTCTACAAAGACTAAATATATGCCTTACATTCTTTCCTACAAGTATCTCTCAGGAATTACTCACCTACTACAAAGTTTTTTTTTGACGCAAACAGATATCAAGATTGCCGGGTTGACAAAGGCAATCTTGAATTCGGGTCAAAAGTTTGGAAATAGATCCGTGACACATGTTTTAACAATGTGCGTATGCAAGAAAGTATCGTATTTCTAGAGTTTCATATTTATTGAATTTTGAAGTAGGATGATGTGTATTTAATAGGGCACGATATAGATGCACTACAAATAAACACCAATGTCTTAGTAGAAACTTTCGATGAGATAGGTCTACAGGTAAAATACATGATAACAAGCGGACGCACAGAGGATGGAGGAAATAGATACATAACAATTACGAATGAGATCATACGACGTAGAGAAAGTAAATCAATTTAACTACTTGGGAGCATATGTAACAAGCAAGTACGGATGGCAGAAAATCGACTATTATATTCCATCGTGGTTGGGTATCCGTAGGGAAAAAGCAGCTGGGAAGACTGAGACGTTTTTGGGAGCGCAATGTTACAAGAGATCGTCGAGAGGTAGAAATTCGTGATGAAAACTAGCTTAATCTTGTCCAAGATACAATCCAATAGTGATCGTTTGTTAGTGTGACGTTGAGCGTGCGAGTTCCATAAACCATAGAGATGGTTAGTTCCCAGTAAACCCTTAGAAACCAACTTTATATTTTAAGCACTTTTGAAAGCTTAAAAACGCGATAAACATAACAAAACTATGATGTTTCTCGGGAAATAACAGTGCTAAACGTTACATGCTCTACTTCCAATTTAAAATTTTCAGCCGAATCCAAGATAGCCGTCTTCGCAATAGCCTTAATTAATTACAGAGCAAACTAGGTAATGGTTTTATTATACACAAAACCAAACCACCTTCGTATAAATTCAAATTATCTTATAATGTATCCAAAACAAAATAGCGACAAATCGAAATTACTAAACGAATGCCCGGGTCTGCTAGTTTTAGATTCAAAAGTAATATATTTTCTCATCGGTGTCCATGACTAATATAACGGTGTAATGCTTATCTCTATCGAACTTGTAGATACTGTGATCTAAGAGTTGCACAAATGTAGAATACTAAGCGCATGCAAAGTATCTGAAAGTTTTAGAGTCACATTCATAGTTTTTCTCACCGTTTCAGACCATAACGAATCCAACAATGTATAGTTCATCTCTGTGTGATTTGTAGTTACTCAGATAGTGGAAAATAATATGGAAAAAACTAAGTAAATGAAAAGAACCTGTCAGCTTTAGAGTCAAAGTCATACATTTTCCCACCGTTTGAGATGATTACAAATCCGACGGCATATGGCTCAAATCTATCTGACTTGTAGTTGCTGAGATCTAGGGAAAGGGCAAACCCTATTTCCTCCCTTATTCTCTGACGTTTATACGAGTGGACTAATATAAAAATGGTCCTCATACTTATGACAAATTACAGAACTATCAATAGTGTGGAAATTAGTACCCAATTATATATGATATATATATATATATATGTGTGTGTGTATTTTTCTACCATACATATAAAATTTTATAAAAATATACCGACTCTTTAATAAATAACCGTTCCATTCAACGCAGGTTGCAATGAAAGAATTACTTTGTCTCTAATTGAGATATGATGATTCAAATACTTATGAAATTTGATACTAATATTTTAATTCTATGTTCAGAAACTGTCTCGCCAAATTGCAGAAATTGACTTCCAAACCTTTCGATTACCAAAAACATTTTATTGCTTAGAAAAAGTGCCAAACAATAATTACCGAACTTCCTTTTTTGGAAGCTAGAAATGCGTAAACTTCGACTTAAATTTTCTGAATTGAATTTTCTGGCAATCTTAAAAAATGCATCAAAATTTTAGCCTAAAATTTCTATACATTCAGTATGGAGTTAAGAAAATGAAGTTGTACACTAGAGTGGGCCGTTTTGTTTCAGATATTGGGGTTCGAGTTGTCATCAAAAGATGTACATTGGTACCAAATAATGCCATGCCAAATATGGCTGTCCTAAAACAATATTTAACCGGACCCCTAAAGTACCCCTAAAGTACAAAACAAGGAATAAAAATATGATACAAGTTTCCACATTTTGGGGTTTGAGTAGGTATGAAAAGTTATGCATTGGCACAAAATGTAGCCATGTCAAATGTGGACCTTCTTGGCCGTTTTCAAACTAAACTTTTAGCGTGCTGAAAGGCCCGGCTAGACATGTTTTGATCCTATTGTGTTTCGGCGAACAAACATAACATAATATTCCACAATTTTTTCACGCTACTCAAAACTCAAATTTATAACAAAAATCGGCCCTTTTCAAAATTATCATTTTCTCGGGTCCCCGGTAAATATTTTTTGATCCAGCTTTGTTTGGAGCTCCCAAACATAACATAATATTCTATAACGTTTGCACGGTACTCAAACACAACTTTTTAACAATTTTGTTTGGTGGGGAGGGGGACGATTTTTTTAAAATTTAGTTTGAGTAGCGTGCAAAAGTTGTAGAATGTTACGTTATGTTTTTCGCCGAAACACAACGGGATGAAAAAATATCTAGCCAGGGCCCTCAGCCCGCGAAAATTTTAGTCTGAAACCGGCCAAGTAGGGACACATTTGACATGGCTAAATTTCATACCAATGCACAACTTTTCATACCTACTCAACCCCCAAAATATGGAAATTTGTATCATATTTTTATTCCTTGTTTTGCAAACAACAATTTGGCCTTTTAGGGGTCCAGGGGCTCGGTTAAATATTGTTTTAGGATGGCAATATTTGGCATGGCTTTATTTGGTACCAATGCACAACTTTTGATGACAACTCGAACCCCAATATCTAATCAAAATTCGGCCCACCCTACTGTACACACACAGTAAATTTGGTACTGGTGTTAATAAAATTTTGCACAGAACGGACTGCAAAAATTGCCTATCTGTTTCGTAAGTCAATTGTGATATTTTGTTGCTTCTTACTTCCTAAACCCCAAGTTTCAGATTTTGAAGGTTTTTTTTACGTTTAGGCAGTTGTATGCAAAATTTTATCAAAATGGACATTTCCGGTAGTATTTTTTTATTGCAATAAAAAGTTATTCTATTAAAGCAGACTACGGAAAGCATTTTCTTTTCTTTCTGTGATGAATTTATCAAGAGTCATAAAGACTTGCTTCAAAAGAGTCTCAGCCTTGCGCTTAATCGGGCGCCGCCATGTTATGACGTAATCAGTCTTCCGACTGCTTGTCATTGACATACAAATGGTATTTGATTTGTTAGTATTGTTAAAAAGAGATCGCAAAAATGGATCGAAAGAAATAGTATAAGTGGTGAATAGCGTTTTTGTATGCCTTAACACGTCATTTAGTTCGTTTTATTCATTTAAAATTGATTTTTACTTTTAATACTATTTAAGATATTGATATAGTTTGGTAGCTTCAACACTAATTTATATCAGCTCTTTTTTTTCACTTTCATGATTAAATCATAAGATATCTTCTAATAATGCTCTTTAGAACTCTTGTATTTAAAAAGAATTACCTCTTGTTTCTGTAAAAAATGTGGGTTTTTACATTCGACAATCGTATACTTTTTTAATGAATGCTAGTGAGGTATTTTTCAAGAACTTAAAAGCTCATGAATTAATAATGCTCGTTACTGCCATCTGTTAACAATTTAACGTACTTGTAACCCGTGCATATATTGAGTAGTTTTAATATGTCATTGTATAAAATAATAATAAAAGCATGTAAGAAACAAAAACGTAAATTGAAACTTTCACATTGAAGTTACTCTTGCGTTTCTTGAAGTAAAATAAAACACGGCCATTGATAGGATTCGAACAGCCTTAGGTGAAAGTATAAAAAATTAAAAGTAGCATGCGCTAACCAACTGAACTAAATTTACAAGATATCAACAGTTGCACGAACGAGCGATAAGAAGAACATTGCAAGTTAAGACTGCCCCTGTCTATGTTTCGAGCAATTTCTGTTATTGAAAACATGTTTTGGTGTTTAAACTTATTGAAGTGTGTTCTGCAGATTTGTACATTAATTATTTCGTTAAGTGGTGAAGTAAATGTTCTTTCTCTTTTTTGTTTTTTGTCTTCAAACTTCTGAATAAGGAACGTAACATAGGGAGAAGCATATAGCTACGGAAATACAACGGAATGATTACGTCAAACCAATCAGAGGATGATTTTCGTTGTATGACGTAGGAGATTGAATTCTCAGTATTTCATGCTATATTTCTACGTAACGGAAAACCGTAGCTCTTAAATTTAAAAAAAACATTATATGTTATTTAATCCGATGTACACAAACAAACTGTAAAATATATAAGGACGGGGAAAACGGAAATGTCCATTATAGAAGGTCGAATAAGTGCTAATGGTCCACTCCATATGCAATCGTTTAGTTGCGTGATGTCCTAGTTCGTCGTCGTGATCTACGAACTGACCAACCTAAGTTTTATTCTTGTTCGGAAACTTTTTCTTTCTTTTCCATTGCTGGTAATCAAATTCGGCCAAATAAAGTTGTATTTAGAGGGGAAAGATTAGGTTTAGGCTACATTTTAATAAAGCATTTGGCATTCGCATGCTTTCCTTTGTGCACTGTTATGAAAGAAAGAGAAAAATATTAAAACTTGATATTGAAAACTATACAGAAGAAAACTCTTCAGATAATAAAAACATGTGATCAATATCAGATAGACATGGACGTGGAATTCTCTTCTCCGATATCTCTAATCTTTGCATTCTCTGATAGTTAACAGCCTCGAGTAGTAGCTTCAGCATAATGAAACAGAAACAATTTTATGTGCTGAATGAAACTCGAAGCGTGATTTGCACTGAAATTGCCTTCATGCATTCAATGAGACCTTTCTCATCATTAATCACTAACTCTGTGTGCTGTCTCCTCTGATGTCAGTAATGACACAACTCTCCCCTCCTCTCCCCTTCAGTTTCATTTACCACAAACAGATTTCTAGTGTGGACAGATTCAAATCTGGCTAGTTTCATGAGATAGAACTAAAATATATATTCACAAAATACCGGAGTACTAAAAGCTGAAAAAAGAACAGTTTCAGCAAAGTATTATTTTATTTCAAAAGATTCTTTTTATTCAGGAGCATTCTAACTAAAACGTTTGAATTTATGAATGAGAAAACTTTTAGAACTCTATTCCTATATTCATATAATCCAAAAAGTACACTGTAATAAATAATAGGCTTATTTTAACATTTTTTTGTACAATCACTTCCTGGAATTCTCTTATTTCTCAGACCTAGAAAATGGATAATTGTGCGCAGTCGTAGAATGTTTTGTTCCGAATAACTTGCAATGGATTCACCGATTTGAATACGGTTTTCTGTAACGTAAACATAATGTGATTTTCTGTACGCAAAAACTATACTTAAATCGATCTATTAATTGCAAAAGTTATTTGGGGAAGAAATTTTAGGCCTGAGTACAACTCTTTTGGCGTTGACTGTACAAGACGTGTGGTAGATATATTATGTCTTCTTGTAGAACTTTTCTTCACAATATGTTATGATAAACTCCGAATCACTCATTACTTCTTCAGTGAGAAGAATGACGAACTTCTTTGCTGAAGCTACGCTAACTAAAGCAGTAGGCTACTACATTACCCAAACGTCACGGCTTCCATCGCCACTGCCAACTTTTACTTCCTGAACAGCCTAAAAAATTCTTCATTAATACGCTCTAACTTGCTCTGAAAAAGTGCTTAAAATATTGTAAAAGATCGACGGTCGAAAGCTTACACATATACAAAGCTGCACATTGTATGAGACCGAGTGATGTCAAACTTAAATTGACTAAAAGTCGACTTAACTGCTTGTGCCATATATCAAGATAATCTGCTTTCTACCACCGTATTATACTAACCAGTCCTCATTAAATTGTTCTAATTCTTGTTTCGCTTTAAGTATAATTAAGTTTTGGTCGTGCTCATCTTTTCTGATGAAAATTAAGCTGAGCGAGTTGTTGACATTTAACTTATTTTTTTAAGAGGCTTAATTGAATCTCGCTTCCCTGGTAACAGTAACTGTTTTAAAATTCCAGTGTAGTTAAAATCTGAAGGATATTTCTCTGCATTATTTTCTTAACTTTGGATCCGATTCAATCATTCGTCCTTTATGCACAGATAAGTGCCTAGATATTTAATAACTTAGCATAGTAACATGGAAACAGCAAATGGAGGGTCAACGGGAAGAAACGTCAAACTCCAACTGGAACGATTTTGAGAAAGATGAAATATAATGATAAACATATTTCCTTGTATATTGAATTTTCACACGCTTATTTCTCGGTAATATGTGACGATTTTCCCGAAGTGGGAATGTGTGTAGAATAAGTATAAAATATTAATTATTTGATGGCATAGTTATCTCAATTTTCGTAAAAAGTGGAGTTTGACGTTTCTTTTCGTGAACCATTCAAATATTTTAACGTTCTAATATGGCTAAAGCCTTAAAAAGATTTCTCCACATCTTTATGTAAAATATATTATTTATTTTCGCCTTATTTGTTATGGCGAAGTTAAGGTCACTAAATATTTTCTTCCACTTAACTATAAATATAAATAGGAAGCTATTTTTATGAGTGCGCATAATATAGTATAAAGTATAAAGACACATAGCAGAGAAAAAAAAACACATATACATTGATTAAAAGTTGCTTGGAACCGGATCAATCATTCCTACGTATTGCTAGATTATGTGTTTAATAATTGAGTTTCATTATCACAAAACTATAAAAAGTTTAACATGCTGATAGTTAAAATCTTACGCGTAGAGTCCTGTGTAATCATAATAAGTTTGAAAATCGTTTAACCATTCTTACATTATATTATGCGCGAATATATATTTTAAGAAATGGACCTTGTAACATGGAAACGACAATAGCCTGAAAATTCTGGTACGGCTAAAACATGGAAGGTTGTCACCCTATCAACAAACCAATATTTTTCAGTGTACGTCGAGGCGTTCTTAAACGTAATGCGTGAAAATATGCTATTTTCTCAAAGGAGCATTACCATGAAACGCTCGGAATCACTTACGAACTTGGTGCAACTTGAGCACTATCTCCGTGCAAAATTTTGAGGTCATCGATCCATCGACATATACGTGATATGTGTTCACAAACGCAATATATTTTTCCAGAGCTATTTGCAGTGGCTTCTTTTATGAATAGAACTCATGTGGAAACACTTCCGGTACGAATAGCCCATTCTCGCGTAGCTTGAACTATAAATGACACCGAGAAGCGCTCAATCCGGCAGCTCGAGTTTGGTCTTGTAGCTAACGCATCGAAAAGATGACTCGAAGGTCTCGGGTTTGAACAATGGCGTCGGCTTTTTACATATTTTTTTGAAAGAAAATTAAAGTTTTTTCGCTTTTTATGTAAATACACAAAAGGAAATTTAATAAAAGTTGTGATTCATAATTTAAAAAGAGGCCACAAAAAACTTGGATGTATATAAACCCGCCAGGGCAGGATGCACACCTAACAAAGCGAGGTGTGCAAGAGGGGCACGGTGCGTCCGAATGGATCTGGACGGCGTTAGCCGCGGGGGGGCGCAGCCCCCGGTCAGCGGTGGGCATACGCAAAAGTACTGTTTACGCAAAGGTGCTGTTTACGCAAAAGTGCTGTTAACTCGAGTGCTGTACCGGAAGTGTTTCCATGAGGGCTCTCCTTAAAGAGAAGCCACTCCAAATAGTTCTGAAAAAATCTTGCTTCACAAACTGCATAAGTGAACGCTCTAGGGATATTAATCACTATTTTCTAAGAGAAAGCTAGTTATACTGTGGGATTAATAATTATGTTGTACAGTATAATAAAACTTTATGGACCCCAAAGATCAGTGGGCCTTCAAAATCAATGCTCCGTTAACCGTTATCCGATAATAAACAGTGTTCTTAATATTTTTGTCGTTGAAGGTTGGAACATGAGATTTAACTTGATATACTTTGGAGTTCGCCCGTCCTTATAGGCAAACTGCACCATCGTAGTGCTTGTTGGGTTGCCTAAGAACACGGCGTTGGGTGATTTCTAAATGTAACCTTCCTTCCTCTCGTTTCCTTCTTTTTGCTGAATCCTGGAAGTAAGCTGGTAGACTTTCGAGAAGCACAGCTTGCGTCTAAGGAGAGCTCATATGGAAACAATATTGTCCACTTTCTCGCAGGCGCAGTACTATTGCTAGCTTAATCAGTTGGTTAACTTATCGGATAGCTGACCCGGGCTGTCACGTTTATACATATTTTAAAGAAAAAAAAACTTTGGTCTTTCTTATGTGTGTACATGAGGAAATTTAATAAAATAAAATAAGCGACCATTGATTAGGTTAGGTTAGAAAAGTCGAGTTAGGTGGGTTTTATATTGCACACGGGAATCGCAAACACACATACGTTGTTTCCATATGAGTTTTCCTTAGATGCGAGTGAAGCACACTAGGAAGCAAGGTTTTTGGATACTTTGTGAGTATAGTGTCAAGGCGGTATAAATATAATGTGAACAACATGAATCGTTTTCTTTTGTGAGTGTATTAGAATCTCCAAACGGGGAGATATGAGAAATGCATAATGCAAATAGAAAGATTTTACCTGACGTAGCGAAAGTGTGCTGACTTCAGGATAATATATCTGTGTTCTATTACAAATGCTTCAAAGCTCGTCGTGTTCAAGATCTAATAAATATTGAATAGGGAACGAAAAAACGGTAAATATACTCGCTTCAAATAAAATTAAACGAGACAATTAAGCTAAATTCTTAATAGCCCATTATCACAACCGTTCATGATCAAATAATAATTATTTGAATACACATATACAGACCTTAGCGAGTTCCATTTTGTATTACACTTACATATACCAAGTAAAAATGGGAAGAACTTTTGCACGTACTCAAAGCATATAATTACTATCTTGAATGCCGAGTTTATTTTCATTTAAGTTCTGTCCAAAAGTGTGCGGCCCGTGACGTTATAACCCATTATATATTGTCCCTTATAAAGAAAGAAGTTGGTCACCCCTGATCTAACGAATTCGTTCTGAATTTGTCTCTTTCGAGCAGATATTGTTTTCTTGTCAGTGACCTTAACTTGTCATTCTTTCGCTTGTAGACGATAAGCTAAATCGACGCCTGCGGATTGTATTGTCGTATTTCCATAGGAATTCGTATAGAGATACGACAATGTAATCCTCAGGCATCGACATGTTACAGACTCTCAAAATATGTCATTCAAGCGTGAAGGTAAGGCAGACCAAATCGAAATATTGAAGGATCAATTGCTTTTGAAATTACAACTTCCAGATTGCTCATCAGTTACGAACTCACTTTGCATTTGCAGTGTAATATGTCTACACCGATAAATTAAATTGCAATATCTGAGCCGTTTCTTTGCTAAAGCATTTGCAAAAAATTCCTTATTTTTTTGTGAAAAAGTGAAATTCAGGACAGATCTGATTTTTCTAATGCTAGAAATCAAACATTTTCCCACAAATATGTGTTAACTTGCGCACATTACATTCATCGGGCTGAAAACCGACAGGAGTATAATATAAGGATTTTCTTATGTTTTCATGAATGAATATGTAAAAAAAAATATTGTTCACCTTGTAACTAAGTAGGACGTAGAAAACGCGCTGTTTGAAAGAGCACTTACTATCTCCTCGCTCAGCAATAATAAACAAACACTGACATGTCCTCACTTTCGGCTATCACCACAATGAAATGGGCTAGGTCTTGTCTTCCAGAATTTTATGATGTCTCAACATAGTAGAATGGTAGAGTAGATAAGAGAACCAAAAATATCAACTCTAAGATTTAGGTTTTAGGTACAGCTTTTGGAGCCATTGGGACCACTGTGACTGTAGTTATTTCGCACTCTTTTACTAATAGTATATTTCTTGCTCCTCATTTGATCTATAAAGGCAACGCGATTTATACATATACGTAAACACTAGACAATTGATAAAAACGATTAAACATTTAAACTACAAGCAAGTGATGCTAAATTAAGACGTCACTAGTTTAAACAAGATAAAGAATTGAGTACTGCAAGCATGGCTTCCTGTAAGGATGTTTGTCGTGTATCCTTATCAAAAGGAGACAAAAAGGTCAAATCACAAACACAGGAGATGTTTCGTACTTTCCTCAAGATGGATAAGCTTCCTGTAAGGTAGGAGGGACCACGAGGAAGCACTTAGGATGCTACACTTTGTGACTGTATGTTTGTACCTAATGATAGTCTTAGTTATGAGGAAGTATGTATATGTGTGTACGAGAGAGATCTGCAATGCATAATTTTACCACATACTTATATCAGATGATATAGTTGTCCATCATCCTGCAAATACAGTAAACTCTTGATTATCAGTGCTATTTGACCAACAGAGATGACGCAAATAGTTAAACATTGTAGATAATGAAGAAAATAAAGATTAAGCCGCGCCTCAAAATAACAATAATTACACACGAGAAGTGCTCGGCCTGATCCTGATATGCTACAAATAAAGGCTACAAATAAATTCAAATCAAGACTGTTTTGAAAGAAGCCTGTCTAACCCGTCACTTTCCAAATCCTCTTACTCCGAATTCTTTGAGTACAAGATATGAAGTTTCTACTATAAACATGAATTGCGGAGGGAAAAAGCAGTTACCGTTTACTTGTCATATAATTCAATGTAGCGAGTAGGATGCGTTACATGAAGTTGCATATGATACGGAATGCAGTGTCTAATTCCATCCATGCATTTAAAGTATGACTCCATTTACTAGATATTGTAGAGTAAAAGAGGACTACACTAAAAAGTAAGCCATTATTTAGTAAATCATAGGAAGGAATTTATTAAACCATTTGAAGCGTCTTATTGCTGGTGAATTTATATTAAATGGGATACCAGGTCGTGAATTTCCGTTTCTAAACCACTTAAAGGTAAGTAAAGTGTGTTCAGGATTTAGAAGTATGTTAGGGTGTTATACCCAAACTTTATTTTCTATTTCTAAGCTTTGAAAGTCAAATCTTAGCTTTAAAAGAAAATATCTGCTAGCTTCAATAGAAGAGCTTCCAATCAAGACAAAGGAGATCCTGAGTTTCAATTTCCTGCGAAAGCATGACAAAAAGGACCAAGACATGATATATTTAACACCAAACTCATCTTCGTGTCAGTAGCTCATTGACACAAATTGTCATCGATCTGAAGCAGATGAACTTGTATCACAGGAAAAAGAAGATAAATCATGATGGAGAAAAGAAATGAAAATAAAAATAACTTTATGCAAGATACTTCATTTGTAAACTGTAAAATAAAGTACTTTTGAACTAACACCATTTCATTTCACGTTCATTATGTTAGTGCTTTCCTGTCGTCTGTAAACCTAGAACACGATAATATAGCTGTTTAGGATGTTTAATTGAATCTAGGATTATCTACGCAAGAAACCCTTAATTTTCTCAATCAAAGTCCTCCATTTCTGTAAGATATGAAAAGTGAAAATAATTATTTACTTCGGTTAATATTTTCCGTGTTACTTGCTTCATCTAACATGCCGTACAATTTATTTTTGTGTTTCAAAATTTGAAGAGTAAAAATCTCGATTTGACGTTAATGGATTTAGTGTTTACAGAGAACTACTCATTATTATGCTTCAAATGGTACAGTTGCTAATTCAAACCTAATTAATTAAGTCCGCGGTGTAAGAAGGAGAACTTTAAATTTATATGAATTGAAGCGATCTATGGAAAAAGAGCATATACGAGAAAATGGCATTTTCAGAAAATCGCTGAAGTTTTCATTGTTGAACTGATAGAGACTGAAGCATAGTTGAAGGAAGCAATTAATTGACAAGTAAATTTGGTCTTTTCTAAAGGAATACATATGTATATTTACTTGTTACGTTAGAAATCTAGTTGATAATTACGTGCTGAGTTTATAATTACGTTACATAAAACATATTATGTGCGCTTTTTCCATAGACACATTATGTAACATTAACAACCTTGGTTACAGTAATCCAAAAAAGCTATAGAAATAATGATATGTGTTTGAATGTAAGAAAATACACATTACACTGCTTATTGTCCAGCATTTTCTTTTCTTACCTTGTTTTGAACATCTCTGCTTTGACTTTGATTAGTACATACTTCATACTTGAACATCTCTGCAGCTACATTAGCTTTGATTTCGTTCACGGCATACTTCATGATCGTAAACTGATGGACTGGAGACACAGGTTTAGGCAGGAACAAATGTGCTAGACCTTTCTGCCAATCTTTTAATAAATACGTGTCCATAATAACGTTAAATGGACTGGGATTTAGTCTGCAGCACACCATAGTAGTAAGGTATGGTTTGGCTGTTCTCATAACTTTTTTTCTTATGTGTTTCCTAGTAAGACCAAAATTACGATTACACTGAGATCCTAGCAAACATGTGAAGTAATTCCTGTGATTTGATCTGCAACTGTTCCTTCAAATCTTCCTTTCAGCTGAATTTTCCTGCTTGGGAAGAGAGAAAAGTTACGCAGAGCTACATACAGTAAATATGGTACGTGGGAGGAGGTCGACTGGGTTGTTTGATACTAAACGATTCTGAAGGTTGAAGTAGAGGGCAAGCAACTCAGCAGAGATACTTGATTGCAATGTTGTACTGTGTGATTAAGTTATTAGATTCTTACAATATCACAGATGTTTGTTGAAATAAGAATTCGATCTTCGTAAATTACTAACTGAATTTTAGCAATATTTGCTTGCGTTATGGTTGAAGATTTCCGTGTGTTTGTCATTGCCAATCGATGTTGTAAAATTTCAATTCTGAATGTTTGAAACAAGTCAGTCGAACTAATCAGTAACAGTTCCTGAACTGCCAGTGGTAGGTTCTTAGAAGCATTTCATGTAAATAACCCACGTTTGTCCCACCATGATTTCTTTAACTTGGGGTTTCAGCAAGAAATTGGCGGTGAACTATTAGACGATAAAACTATACTAGTTTACAAGTATAAATTTAATATTGTATTCATTGCGAGTCAACAGGAGTATCGTCCTGCTCTTAAAGTTTGAAGACATATAAAGTAAATCATTGCTTGTTTCTTCTGTTCTATCCTGTTCTCTTCACGTTTTTCTTCATCTAAATCGATAAAAGTAAGTACATACAACATCAAAGTTACTTTACGTAATTACGTCATTAAATATATCATAAAATAAAAGATAGATCAGTAAATATAATAGAGATTGCTGTTGATAGAAATCAAAAGAAATAACATAAAAATATTGAATACATATGAAACTGTCAACTTCACCATTCTGTCGTAAGAGTAGTGACACGTATTTTTCATTAACGAAATTGTGACTAGTATTATACAATGCACTTGAGTAATAGTGTGTTTCAATCCTTACACAGCTGTAATGTACTTATTTGAAATCCGTAAACGGTCACTCTAAAACTTTACAGTCACTTACAATAAACACTCCAAATGCTTACTTTAGTGTTTCGAAAGGCTCCAAAAAATGCTATTGGGTTCTCGCCAACATTTTGTGTACAGTCCTTCTTCATAATCTCCATTCGTAAATTGAAAATTGTCTCTGTAATCATGACCGTAACAAGAGAAACATGGGTTCAATTCCTAGCGTCACCTGGTACACTAATCTGCTTTGAAAGTAGATCGAGTGCTTCAAAGCATTGACAAAAGTTGATTCAAGAAAGAGCAAAGACAGAGCATCAAGATGTCACCTCCAACTTATTCTTGTGTGACAGCTAAGCTATTTGTTTAGTAGTTTCCAACATACTTTATCACACTGCAACCAGTTCTATTCATATTTTAACATTAATGTTATCAAGTGATATTCCCAGCTAAATGGAATGTGCATACTGTAAAGTTGAGTGTAAGTGAACATAAGAGAAGAGCACGGGAAAATGTATTTTATGTGTTGTTTGAAAACAAATATCAGACATAAGTCCTCATTATCATCATATTCAGTCCGTTTTGACCTACCCTTTGATCACAAATCTCCATCACAAATCTCAGCCTGCAGTTGACAAGCAAACAAGCAAAACCTCAAATGTCCATTTTTTGATAAAAAAAACTTAATAAAGAGCTGTAGTGAATCATGCAAAGTAATGTTATCAAGGAAGTACATATTATGGTGGGGTAAGTACTCCTTTCAGAAAATCACTTTGTATTATTCGATACATCTTTTCATTCAGGACTTAAAACGAGCAAAACTTTTTTGTGAAGCCTTTTGCTTATTTGCTTCTCAGTTGCTCTCATCAAGTAAATTCTGAGAAACCATCAATTCACCTTACATATGGATGTCTCCTCGGTTCTTTTATTTCTCTGGCTAACCAACGTAGAACAATTGTCATCATTCTCCCATCTGTTCGTCTTAGTATGTGACTAACCCATTTCCACTCTTCGTATTCTTCATCACATCATCTACCTTAGTGAAATCGAATATATTCACTTGCCTTGCTGTCTCCTTTAGTTATTCCATAGATTACATTACTCTCCATCTTGTGACGGGTGTTACATGATACCTGTTTCGTGACGCTTATTTGTGAAGAAAATGTTAGAACTTTTTGTGCGAACGTATCTCTAGTTCTTCATTAATTTCTCAATGAGAAGATTTCCATATTTTATCGTTGAATACCGTCGGTGTAAAGTTATGCTCCTCAGCAAGACTCATCTTAGTATGTTCCAAAATGTACTCCTTCCCTGTGCTGGGAAAGTGAAGAAATTGACGAGGTCTGTTTGGCAGTTAGACTGTGGTGTGTGAAGTTCTTAAATGGCTTCAGGATTTGATGGTGTCTTAAAAGTCTTACATATGGTGAAGTAGAAAGACGCTTCGTATTCAGACTTAAAGTTACTTAAAATATCAAGTATTCGGACGTAAAGCTGAAACATTTAAGGTGACAACAATATTTTAATTTCCATCTGAAACATTTAAGGCGACATCGATATTTTAATTTCCATTTCAACAGTTAACGTAAGTACCTAAAATGTGTCTGGCTGGATGCCTTCGTGCTCATGTTACAGTGAAGTCCACGAGCGCACAGATCTTATCTTCGTTACACCTGTCAATCATTTCAACTACCACGAGCGCACAAGATGTAGCCAAGTTTGCAGCCTTCCCTTTCTCTTTCATTTTACACTACACAGATTGCCTATAGGCCATGGGCCAGAATAGCAAACCCTCCCCCCTCCGTGGGAATTTTGGAGACATATATAATATTGAAGTACGTGACAAAGCAAATATTTTTCTGATTGTTTGCCCAAAATTAACTACAGCCTTAACACGTAGTGACGTCATCAATATGGCGTCCGAGCTGAAACGCCGACTTATACTTAAACAACAATATCTTCTCTCAGAATTAAGATACGAACTTAGTTATTGCGTGAAATTGAAGCTAATGACTTGTCTCAGTAATTAAAAATAGTATTGTGTATATATACTGCAGCCATATTTAAAAACGGCGGCTTTTATTTGAAAAACGTAGTTTTGCTCTTTTCACTATCTTACTTTAATAGCAAATAACTACGAAAGTTTCACAGATATCGAAAAACACACTGAAATAAACGCGATAGAACATTGTCTAACCTTTCTAATGATACCAAGATCATCGCAATATCTTAAAAATTAAGCGAGCTAGACGTCTTTATATAATACAGGGTGTCGTGCTGTCAGGTGTAGCATCGACTTCGTTGTAATTAATTATTGGCTGCTTTAAATATTTTGTGACAGTGTCGTCTGAACTAAACTTTTACTACGACGAGAAGGTGTATGTCAAGTATTTGAAGGTACTGTGATCTGAGATGCGACAACAGTGAGGACAGGAATCGGGACATTTCGGGAAAGGATAACTGTGAAGAAAACGAGTGATGGAGGAATAATAATAAGAAGCTACTGAAATTATTGAAAATACCTGACGTGCACTGCAGGATTGGGATCCAGATTGTGATGCTGCGGATTTGTAAGTGTCTGACCTTTATTTTAATGTAAAAATCTTTCACCAAACTCACCAAGTAAGTAGACAGAAATAAGTCAAAATACCAGTTGACGGGAAATGCAACGAAGATACCATATGAAATTAACTGTTGCTTTATTAAGTCGAATCATTGAAGCATGGTTACATGCAAGAAAGCTGCAATCGGTTTTAGTTTGAGAGGAAAATAATGTTGATACTGCTAGCGACCTGAACGTCTTTGTTTCGTGGATGTATTTAACCTTTGTTGTTAGTGGATAGATGGTGCTAATTTTTCTATGGAAGTCAAAAGTTGGAAGTCAAGCTCCTTAACTCGGGAAGCTTCCGGCAGGCGCGCTGCATGCTGAAAAAATTACCGTAATGAGAAAAGTGTCCTTTCAATCGCTTATTTTTCGTTTTCCATCTTCGCAAATGACTGTGACATTGAATTAAAATATATAGTAAACATAATTGATTTTGTTTTACAGAAATTCACTCATCAATAGATATGGCTGCTGCAATAAAGGCTTATGCAGTGCAATAGCAAAATAACGACAGATATCAAGATATTGTGATTAATATTGGAGTTGTTCATACTAGTTGTTCTTATTTTGGATGCATAGGTAAATTGATGAAAGGATCTGGGTTTGAAGAAGTTTTAGTTGAATCAGAAATTTGTGCGAGTGGTTTCATTACAAAAGTAATGTCTATAAAACACTACAATAGGACTTTAAGAGTTTACAAAATAATGTTGGAGGCTTTAGAGCGAATACTTCTTCAGAAATTTATGACACTATATCCTGAGAAACTGCCTGATGAAGAAGGAATGAAAATCATTCCTTGCCCAGTCACCGAAACTTCTCAACTTGACTGCTGTTGAAGAGAACTTGTCGTGCAGACATTTTTACAGTAATTTCCAGTAATTTAAAAGAGAAATACGTGAAGCATATGGTAAAACAGCACAATTTTGAATGGGTAACATTGACAAAGTATGGTTACTTCTCAGATTCCAACGTGCAACCAAAGAGAACAATTCTGACTTACACGTATCCTATCTTCAAGAAATGCTACCGCTTTCCTTTGCATGTGGTCATCACAACTATGCAACATACCTTGTTGTATACTTGCTTACACTCTTGAGCTTGAACAAAGCATCCAGGAGCTGAACAATTATTTCGCAACAATGGAATTTAGTGTCTGCAGATCGAATGTTCTAGGATCCAGAAATGCTGTTGACATAACGATTGAACAGACGGTCAACTGATACGCAAAATCTACTGACGGCATAGTTGGTTACAGTAGAAAATTTTGGGCTTATGCACGATGGTGCATTACAATACATTAACGCGCTAAATATGTTGAGCTCCTCAGACTCTTCTCACCGAGATTTGCAGCTTGCAGAAATTGAACGCGGTGAAACTAGCATTCTGAGTATTGCTGACGCTTTTGAGCAATTCATGAATCCATTTGAAGTCGAAAATAAGGATGTTTTGGTTTGCTTGTCGTCTGGAAGACCTGCTCCTTCAACTGTGGAATATCAATTACTGAACATAGACAAATCTGGATAGGAAGCATATCAAACTTGCCTACAAGAAAGATTTATTCAGAAAAAGTGGCATTTCATGCCCTACTGAAGAGACAAAAACTGTTATCATTTGCCTATCTTCAGGAACGAAAATTTGTCTCATCGTCTCAAAATATGTTAGTGGAAATTAGAGCTGAAAGGAATCTTTTTGCACGAGCCCTATTGCTATCTCAGGAACGTGAAATCAGTTTAGAAAAACTACTTTCTTACCCACTGAGTCCCGTGCCGTAGGCCCTGGCAACTGGTGATGGATGCCCAACAAAGACAGATAAATCGAAACTACTTCATGCTTTAGAGGAAAAGGGAAATTTACTGCAATATCATAGAGTTGAAGAATCTATTTTCATAATTGACACAAGGCAATCGGCTACCGATGCTTTGGTAGACAGTTGTAGACCATCGTAACCTATATGTAAAGGATATTCACGATTTATAATAAATTTACGGAGCAGAAGTTTTGTCTCATTTGACTTACTTCTTAAACCAACAGGTACCTAATTGACATGAAAAGATTAAAATAAAATAAAAAGCAATCAACTCCATAATAATCACAAACGTCTATAATCGATTTAAATATGAGCATAAGTAATAAACATATTTCAATTTCGATCCACATCATTCTGTAGAAACACGTTTCAAATTGTATTTATACTGGTTCTTACAATGACTTCTTTAATTTACATTAAAAGGCTGAAAAATTGGCAACATCTTGTGCGCTCGTGGTAGTTGAAATGATTGACAGGTGGAACGAAGATAAGATCTGTGGGCTCGTGGACTACCCTCATGTTAATGCATGCTGATGGTCCATTGAGCTTGATCGCACAAGTTTGTCATCACTGTATATGTCTGAGCAAGCTTTATAATTGAAGAGTTTGTATGTAATACGTTCCGCGGATCTTCCGATTCGCATTTGTAACTAACGAAGCTATTTTTTAGATGATTGATTGATCGATACAGTCCAGATAACGAAACCCAGCCGTAATGTAAACAGTGTACGGTACCAGCCGGCAATGAGAGTAGTGTTGTCAGGCTCCCGTCGCAATATTTCGCTCAAAATATGAAGCAATTTCCCGAACATTGTTAAACTTTCCCTCATGCTATTTTATCTACCAAAAAGATTCAACAATATTCCCGATTTTTTTGAATTTTCACTTTTTATCCTTCATGTGACCCAGATTTTCCCATTTTTTTTTTCGGGAAATATCCCTCCACCTGACAACACTTTCCTTTTTACGTTGGAAAATTTTCCTGCATGAAGCACATATTTGCGTTATTTATTGCAAACTTTGTTTCATCGCATGCAAATCTGCTTCAACCTTATCGTAGTTCTGTAGACAATAGTACGTTACAGTAAACTGGAACATTAGTACCTTATTGCGCGCTTTTCATTGTTTTCGATTCACATCAGGAAGCATACATTATTTGCCGTTATATCTTGTGTTAACAGCGCCATCACTTCGTTCGTTTCACTTCGTACTACTTCGATGAACTGAATATTATTGCCGTGATACGAATGTATTGCTCGAGCATTAGTATAGGCTGGACATCGTAAAGTATTGACAAAAATAACTGATGTATATGTATGGTCCGATGTAGGAAATATGATACCATACTGTGCTCAGATATGAGTACATGTTATATAGTTGTAAATGTACTGAACCCTTATGTTGCATAATTTCTATTCTGTACATGAGGCACGTGAATAAAATTAATGACACATGGTCAACGATGTTTGATAGGCTGAGCTCAGTCACGAATGAATACGTTTATACCTTAATTTAGTAAAATTTCTGACTAATTTATCGGAGATATTTTCTTTGGTAACTTTTGAATTTTATTTATGGTCTTTAGGCATCTAAGACTCAGACCGGGATTGGGGGAGGGGAAAGGATACGGGAAGGTGTTGGCCAGGACCTATGTTGAAGTTGCTATCCTAGCATTTGCCTGGTTGTGACTGAGGAAAATCCCTGGAGAAACCTCAATCAGTATGGTCGGGCACTGGGCTCAAAAATAATTTTCTTTGCTAACATCAATAGCTTTGAAAAGCAAATTTAACCGTATGTCATTCTGCTTATTTTTGCACGTTATTGAAGATAATTTGTACGTACAAGGGTAAACATTTTTTGAAAACAAAAAATAGCAGTAAAGACGATAATATTAAAATTATTTTGAATTATTTTGAAGTGAAGTAAAAATTGAAAAAAAAAAATGGATTCACGTATATTTTTAAACAGTGGAGACCAAACAGAAGGTTGCAGTGTAGCGATATGGTAATTTGCATAATATGTATATAATTCGTTCTTTTTGCATTCTTTCTTGCCGAAAAGGATTTTTATAATAAATACAAGTGTGTTGTGTCTTTTATTGTACCCAATCCCATATTTATTTTGTATGTGCCAAAGTTAATGGATTTTATGCATTTTATGTATTTTTGTAGTACGAATTTTGTATTTTCCTGTCAATAACACATCAAAACAGTAACAGTCTCATTGAAACTACTATTGCAGAGATGGTAATATTATTCTCACGTGTAGATGAAACATTTTAAGAGTTTTCCCTTGTCAATCATAGGAAAAAGTGTTGGAAATCATTACGCACATAAAGAAACATCGTGTAAATTTAATTTAATTCTATTATTCGAAAAAGTTACTCAAGTCTTTGCAAAACTTGGCATATTCAAATTAAAGTAGAGTATTCAATATAAGGCATAAAAATAACTGTTACAGAGACATTTTTGTTTTTCCATGTATAGGAGTAACATATCCAATTGAGTCATTTTTGTTTGTTCGATGCAGTACAATTTCAGGGATGAAAAATATATATTGGTAGGATATTGGATACATAATTGCAGTGCATCGTCAGTTTTAGATTCGCATACAATTTTTTGCATAGAATATTTGGTTAATTTAGTTACTTGAAGCGGCATTGAATAACTAATAATTATTGCTGAAACTACGTTAAAATATTACTCATTTTGACAGTGTTCAATAATAACAACAACAATTTTAAGCATTTATTTTATTGTTTCTAAATTGTTCCATTATACGAATATTTTGAAGTGCAAAGTTCTTAGTCAGTCATTGAATTTTCATGTATTCGAATCGCGCTACGTTAACGTTTAATCGTAAATCGTTTCATCAATCAATGCACACTGTATCTTGAAGCAATGATATATAATTTGTGTTACCCCTGTAAGGTAACCTGTATCTATCCATTGCATACACCTCAACTATTCGTGATAATGCATTCATGGTCGTATAAGATTGAAGGCCCAAAGTAAATCTATCGAAGTGTTACTATTGATATCAAAATATAATATTTTGAACAGTAATTCAAACATTGCACAGATAGTTGAAATCAATACGAATAATTTATTTGAGAGTATAATGTATTTTCTATTGAATATATTTGTATTTTCCAAAACGATAGAACTTCTTGTCTAGTATATAATAATTTTATGAAATGAAGGAAAAATGAATATTGTGTGAATCTCATGTAACTATTGGGTTGAATTATTACAACAATAATAAAACTGTATTGGATTGTGAATATTAAATTTTATTTAAATCATTGAATACATTGAGAACAAAGAATCGTTCATGGTAAATAATATATTACTAGTTATTGCGACGTTTTGGTAAATTAAGGCATTGGTCGGATTCTATATTTACATAGTATCCCATTGTTTTCCTGAGAAACGGGTGGAATTCTTAATTGTTTTATTTAGTATATTTGTTTTTTTTCTTCGATGATATACCTGGAAGAGATAAATTCAAATTTTTCAATTAGGAGTGATTGTTCTTGCCAACAGGTACTTCAGTTGCGTGAACTCCTCAAACCCTGCTCTATTACTCGATACAAGAATAATTAAAAAAAACTTTAAATGAGTTCAAGTTCCAGGTAGAAAACGCTAAAGTAAGAAAGATCGAAACCTCCTGGTGAGCGAAAATTGTACCGTAGTTGATCATTTTACGTAGCTCTGTGAGTATTTTGATAGTTAGGATATCTATGTAGTTGTTTTAATTTTCGGTTAATATTAGGGACAACAAAAATTCAAAAGACCACATCAATAATTTCTGACAGTATTAATCATGATGTAACAACTGACATGAATTTAGTATTTTTTACTTACTTTGAGGTCGGGTTTTATAAAGTGTATGTAATAAATTTATTGCTTGATTACCTGTTTCTGTAATTATGTTATATAGATATTAATCTAATTTTCTTAATAACTAGTGGCGATCGTTCAGGTACTATAGAGTAATTGTTCAGGTACTTTTTCCGATTTATGTAGTGGCAATCCGAAAAATTAAAAATTGCACCGCTTAAATTTGAAACAGAAACAGTTTCAAACTAATAAGACAGTGAAGCTTTTGTAATATATTTTAAATCAGCATCAAAGAAAATATCATTTGAATATTTCTTTGATATTCCTGGGCACCTTGGGAAGGTAAAGGCTGTCGAGCGTGGGACTGACCACCCCACCTCTCTTAGTATCTTAGGTCAAGAAAATGTGGAGCGCTACCTCCACATCACCCATGCGCCGTTTACGGCGCGTGCGTATTGCACAGGGGATAGTTTACCTTTTTTGTTCTAAAAATGTAATAAAACAAGATTTAGTACACAAAGAATTAAACAATATTCACAATGTTTTTTAACCTCTAATTCGTTCGTATCTGTAGCTGAAAAATCGTCATATCGCTATCTCTTTTCTTTCCGTGATGATTTATTGGACGCATGACAAAACAACTCCTTAACTTTAAAAAAGATACGAAAGAGATAGAAAGATTTGAAAATGGAACAGGAACGAAAACTTTGAGATCTGCAATATTCACCTTATAAATGTTGTCGCCATCAGTATTGCAAACACGAGAAAACCTCACTAGCTGTTACCGTTCTCGTAAGACTCACAGAAAAATCTCTTGCGGCAGCAGCAACACGCCGCACACCCTAAACCACATACACAGAGAGAAAGGGTCTCTGAAATGAAACAGCAAAATGTCGACATGCATTTGCTACAATTACTAGCCTGCAGATACTTCAGAATTTCCCATCAAAAGTCAGTTTACTTTCAGCGGTACAAAGTCAAATTCCGAGAAACAAGCCTAGGACTAACAAACGTCTCCTCTGAGCGCGACGATGAAAGTGGAAGCTGCCAACAGCAATTATTGCTAGGGTTGGTACATACATAGTTAAGTCTTTGCTTTTTACCGATTTTTTGTTTTCATTCTTTTTCTGCCAGTATAAACGTCCACCGTTTTCTGCAGGTCTTCTACCAATACTAGAAACTTGAAAGTCAAACAGGAGTTCGTGATTTCCCTGAAATAGGACAGAAACTAATTTATGTCTTACAGTAGGAAACGTTACCATGGCAGCGTAGTTCAGATTCTTAACATTGCTCAAATTGAAACTATTTTTATCTACATATTTTTAGTAGCGTACATTGTTCCCACAATTTTCCAACTATCGAGTATAGAGTATAAAATATATGTTGAAAAATCAATACATCCGGTATGTAAACAGCTGTCTAAAACAGTATTTCTTTTATTTATTTATTATATCAGATACAACATTTAGACACTTTGCTTTATAACTTATAAAATAGACACAAGGTTGACGGAATCTAACAAATAGTTTCAAGTAACAAGCAAAAGAGTATCTGTTACATCACTAAATATAGGCTCTTATGATATATGAACTGTGTTATACAGAGAGAATGTATTTAATTGATTTCTCTTTTCATTTTAAGTGAATTGGTAAACGTTGCAAGGCACAATTGATTTCTGATCAAAGAAAGGAATACTTAAGCGGTCGTTATGGGTACTTCAAATTACAAACAACCTTTTACTCTTCTCCATAACGTTACATAGTATGTACTTTTTGGTGAGGAAAGCCGCTAATATGTCATAAAAATGTTACAAAAAGATCCTTCATAATATATTTATAGAGCACCATATTACATCTGTTACAGAAGTAATCCTAAGCCAATCATCATGCCAATTATCCAAGAGATTGAAAACGATTTGATAATAGTTAATATTAGGATACTGTTCTCACATTTTGACAGAAAAAGGAAATGGATCGCAACTAGAAAAAAAAAAACGAAATCTTTTGGGCGGCTTTCCTCTGCAACACTAGGATAATGGAATTTCACTAGGATAATGGGGATTTCTATAAGCAGTCAGCAATTAAGCCAAAACAGACAGATTCAGGACATTTTTTAACCACTAGAGTACATTGTACAAAACCTACAGTCCGCAGATAGAAGCCTGTACTTTTGTATCAAACCGTTGATGAAATTTGACGGCCGGTTTATGGAAATGTTAGCACGTTCGGTCTCTGTGCACGTGTTCAAGTCTCATGGG
>JAGDQP010000660.1:0-133261 GCA_022664845.1 Lepisma saccharinum | reverse complement strand
CAGTCCGGCGCTGCGGTCGCCACGACACCACTGCCAACCCATACATCAGACGTGTTGCCAACTACAGGTGTTTCCATTATTCTGATAAGCATCTGTATATATATAACATATAATGAAAGTTTAATTATGCATATTTAGTTCCCATAAACAATTCAATTCTTGTTATTGTATTTGTTTCTGATTTATAAAAAAAAAACAGTCTTTCTCACATAAAAATAATAAGTAATTAAGCTATGAACAGGTTTAGCCGTGGACGCCACGTATTGAGTTGCCTAGTAGTACATTCTTCAAACCAACACCATAAACTGCACAATAGAAGTCCCACATGAGAATTTGCAACTTCGTTAAATATGGTGCCCGAACGTGGCTCCGAACCACATGTTTATGTAACTAAATTAAAATATAAATAAAGGCGAAACAAGGCGAAAACAATAAAGAAAAAGGAATAAAAACAAAAGTTATAAGCACAAATTCAATCACTATAAACATAATTTTCATCGCGTCTATGTATTTTTTATATGCATGCGTCACAATATAAACAGTAGAGTCTATTATCACTGCACTCAAAAGGACAGTACGACTTTGTCCATTGCCTCAAAATGGGTTTTGCTACTACGCACTCATCTATCTCTAGATTCACCATTTTTCCATCCTTCTTCTGTTGTTGCTCTTCTAGCAGCTTATATCTGTACGATAAGCTTTGTCTCAAGCTCTCCACTTGATCAGACGCAGCCTTAATTTTTTCGTTATGGAATCGTGATAAAAAGTAATCCTCTTCATTTCTAAACTCTTTACTTTTTCGTATTTGACTTATATGGTCCAAATATTTCGCATAATACACGTAGCTTTGTTCATCATCCCCCCTACGTTTGTATTCTTCTGCTTACCGAAACAACCCTGGTGTGAGATTTGCATACGTCATTTCATCGGAGTGACGCAAAACTCAAGGAAAAGCCGACGAAATGTTTCGTAGGTGTCAAAACGATGAATATTTGAGTGGTACTAAGATGAAACTGGGTCCATTAGCACGAACGGTAGGATTTCCAGGTATCCGTCAGGGGAAATTCCTACTAAGTTTGCTTCTCGCTCAAAAATATACGAACTGAAATATCACCATGGCTAGGAGGATAGCTCGTGACGATTTGATATCGGACAAACGGATCCTTGGCCGCTTTGCTTCACGGCGTCCTCGTTCTCCTTCCAGTGTTCTGATTCCCCAATCGTTGTTGTTGTTTGTTTGTTTATTTAGGACCCTCCTTGTTCCCCTACCTCTCTGCTCTCTTAGCACAACTCTGTTTCGAGTGCCTGAGGGGCACAGCGAATCTAAAAGGACTCTCCACAAAGCTGGGGTAGGCCTTCCCCTAATTTGTCCCCCCGCCTCGATCCCTTCTCGGAATCGAGGCACGGAGTCAATAGGACCTATTTTGCAAAGAATTTGCTAGAATAAAAAAGGTAACAAGAAAAGAGTAAAGGAGAGCTGAGGGGAATATTTCTGATAGCCCAGTTCCCGATAGAGTAACCTGGACCCTATTTCCGCGAGTTGGGGGGGATGATTGCTTTATTTATTTTTCTATTGATAATTTATACAATGTATAACATATATAAATGACTTGAGTTTTACAAATCGCAGTTGTTAGTTTGTTTATATTTATTTTATAGATTTTTAAAAATTTTGTTACTAATGATTCTTGGTTATTTTGTAATTTACATATTTCTTTCATTTTTATTTATAATATTTCTTATAGTCTATTTATTTTCCCATTTCTAATTTATTTCTTCACTTTCGTTTATTCATTAATTACTGCTCATTTTCTCCATTATTATTTTTTACGTTATTATAATGACTACTATATTCCCTTACTGAGCTTATTGAATTCTTACCAAGTTAATTTACATATCGTCTATTTCTGTTTTAAGTTCTAATCATTTTCCCCAAAACTGACTACAGCTATTCTATTTCCTCGTCCCATTAGCTCATATCACTACTAGAACAGTTAACTAAATCATTTTATAGAAAAGAAAGACACAAAGACACAAAAATATTACGTATTCATTCTTCCATTCATACTCCCATTCATACATTACGGCACGCAGCTTCAAGCCGGTCGAGTCGATTCAGGCCCCCGTACAGCGGGATTTCTCCTCGAGATCCATGGATGGGGGACGGTTCCAGGGACCGAACCTCCAGACTCACCGCATTCGTTAATTCACAGCACATGCAGTTACTTACACTCGCGCACTATACTCTTTCCACTGTTTAAGCTCCTTGCCATCCAGAATTACAACGCTGTCCTTACTACGAGTCTGCATCAGCTCTGGGGGCTACCGAAGATCTTTTATTTTCAATCGCACATAAAACACCGCACGCGCTCTTTTATTGTTTATATTTACGTTTAAGCCCTCCAGGGAGTAGATATGCGGTTTGCCATGTCCGTGGAGAAGCTAAAAAATCCAGAAATTTCGCATGGTCATCGCTTAATCCATCCCTTTCTTGACTGCATAATCGCGCTTACATACACACGCGCCGCATACACACGTCTCGCGATTCACCACGAACGAGCCCACAATCGAACGAGCACACGATTACACAAACACACGAAATATATAGTTTATATACAATTTACTTGAGTTTGTTGCTCGCTAGTTTTGTTCTTAATGTTATTTTTATTTTCTGCTTTTAATTTCTATTAATGTATCTTATTTTGCATGTGTGCGAAATTTTTGCCGCGAGTAGATCCAGAGAGTTCCTCTTTTCTTCATTTTCTATTAAGTTTTGCACTGTTAAGTCTTGTAATTCCCACCTTAAGTCTACTATTTGCTGAATGATTAGTCCTTCATTATTTACTTGGTTTTCTGGGCACTCGAGGACATGTTCTGGAGTAGAGTCTTGGCCGGACACGCACATCGGGGAGTCGACTAGACCCAGTTCATACAGTTAGGTTCGATACGGTACATGGCCACTTAAAAAATGTACAGCACCTCTGCTCGGGTTCCATCTTTCCCACTGTAGTCGATTAGGTACATTATTTATAATTCCATACAGTCTTCTGGATTTTTTTATTATTTTCCCAATAGTTTGCCATTTTGATATAACGATGTGTTTTATTTCTTCGGTGTTGTTTGGCATAGCTTCTAATAGTTCAGTGGCTCTAATTATGTTATTTTTCCTCATCCAATACAGTGTTGCAGACTTGATAGTCTCTAAATGCAGAGGTGCTATTCCTAAGATTATATTTAATGCTACCCCAAGTGTAGTTCGATATGTGCCGGACATTCTTAATAATACAGATCTTTGTGCATTGTCTAGTTTGTCTGCTAATCTTCTATTTTCTGTCAGCCTATGTGCCCATACGCTGGCTCCATATGAGCCTATTTAATTAATACTTATAACACAGTTATTGTTGGTTATGACACAGTTTAATACGTTTTAATGGTAATCCGAATCTTGTTGTAGCTATTGTTATTTTATTACCAAATTTGATTAATTTGTTTTCGTAGCTTCTATGTGCTCAATAAAATTTAGTTTTTCATCTAGGATAACTCCAAGATATTTAAATGTTTTCACTCTTTTTAAGTTTTGATTATTATATTTTATTATGGAGTTTCTATCTAATTTGTTCCTAAATATCATGTATTGAGTCTTTTCGGCAGAAACCGTAAATTTGTTGGTTGCACACTATTCACTAACTGTCGTTAAGAATTTCGTTGCTTTAAGTTCCATTTCTCGCCTGGAATCTGCTTCCACTAATACCGCAATATCATCGGCATAGGCGATAATTGACATTACTTCTTCCATTTCGTTAACCTTCTTCACGCAGGGATCAATACGAATGTCCCAAAAGATCAGGCCACAGACCGACCTCTGCGGGCACCCCTTATTCAGTCTTCTAGTTAATATTTCTCCTGGGGCACATAGGTCCCCGAGCACCCTTATTATGTAGCTTGGCATTTCGTTATCCTTCAGGTTTATAAATAGTGCCAGCCACTACAAGTTGTCAAAGGCTCCCCTGATGTCTATGATGATTGCCCACACACATTTAACGTCCGTTCCCCTTACGCCATCGCAGAACTTGTTTAGAGCGTCCTCCATTGATCTTCCCTTCCTGAAACCGAATTGCGTTTGATCTTCTTCAATTCCTTTTCTTGTTGCCTACAGACGGTTTATTATTATTTTCTCAAAGATCTTGCCAATTACGTTCAGGAGGCAAATGGGTCTATAAGATCTTGCGTTAGACCTTGTTTTTTCCTTACTCTTCAGGAAACTTATTATGTTGGCTTCCTTCCATCTATTTGGGAATCTTCCCTGCCTCAGACATTCGATGAGAAAGCTTGCCAGGTAAGGGATCCACCCTTAGTTTTCTTGAAAATCTCGGCTTTAATGCCGTCGAGACCCGGAGCTTTATTATTTTCTAATAAATTTAATTGCCTGTTCAATTTCAAAATTTTGAACAGCGAATCCTTCTATAATTACGTTTTTTTTATTATTGTTCTATCCAGTATTTCCTTCTTTTTTGCTGTTCCTCATTTTATTTTTTTCCCCTATCCTTTGATACAAGTTCTTGCATTAGTAGACTTGCTGATTCCTTCCATGTTTTAGTGTAGTTTCCATCCTTTTTTTAGTGTTGTTAATGTTGTGGGTGTGGCTTTCTCCATACAAAGTTTGTATAGAGATCCCCACGCATCCATTTTTAAGTTACTTTCTACAAATTTATCCCAGGATTCTATCTTTCGCATGTTAAGTCCTCTTCCTCAGCAGCGCCCTCCGCTCCGTTATTTATTACTCCGAACTCAAAAGTAATTGCGTTATGATCACTTGTGGTTTTGCCATCCAATACTTGCCAATTGTAAATTTTGTTGAAAAGATTTTGTGCAGTTATTGTTTGTTTATTTTTGCTCCTGACCTGTTACTAAAGGTTGGGGGCTGTCCATCTCTACTACAAACAGATTATGTGCGAATATTAAGTCTTCAAGTTCTTCTCCACTTCGTCTGTCTCTATCATTTCTGACGTTGCTATACCACAGAGGCGACTTCGCATTTGAGTCCATGGTTATGATTATTCTTTGATATCGATAAGTGTTAATTATCGATTCTAGTTTATTTATGAACTGTGTGGTCTCAAATCTGAATTGATAGTATAGGCTTATTATTATAAATTTTCCAACTTCGGTTAATAGTTCTGCACACGCAGTATATCATCTGTTACTTGTGATTTCAATTATTTGATAATTTTGTTAAGATTTATTATCACTGCTTTTGGATTTTCACCCCCTACCACTATTTGTGCTGTAGTAGAGATGTTAGTTAGTCTTCCATTCAGAACATAGGGTTCCTGGATGCAGATAATATCCGTTTTAGTTCTTCAGCCAGTATTTGTATATCTGCTCCGACCATCCGGGAACCTTGAGCATTTATTTGTAGCACAGAGCACCGCTCAGCTCGCATGCTATATTGGGTATTTGGTGTGCACATAGCAGTGCGGCCAGGACTCCTTCGAATCCATCATCACCCTGCCATGCGCCCTCACAAAGTCATTATACACCTCACTGAGATTGAAGTCTTCATTCCTACGTTCGAGGACTTCATCTACCAATTCCAAAAGTTCTCCCGACACTGTTCGCAGATTATGTCTCTTTAGTGAGATGCGATGGACTACATCCGGTATTGGGAAGGTAATTTTGTCTCCGTTCTTATGAATCTTACCCACGATGTGTCTAAGGGCGACTGTCTTCTTCAAATGGTGTCTTCCTATCGTCCTCTTCTTCTTGTAGTTCTTGAATTCTGCCTCCAGCTGCTGAAGTTCCTGCTTGTTCTTCATCTTCTTCATTATATACAGTTTTGTTAGTCAGATCAAGTTTTCGACTAGGTTTGTCAACTAATTGTTCCATCTTTTCTTTTTGATAGTTTACGTACTTACGTTAACTCCTTTATTTGTATCATTTGATAGTTGAGGTGAGTCTATTCCCTTTATTAAAACTTTTCTTTTCTTCCTGAATTCTATTAGTCGTTGCCTATCCCTCTTTAGTTATGAAGGTGATCTAGGTTGCTTCCTTTCTTCAGCCAATAAGTTTTTTCTATCTCATCTTCCGTCTCGGTATCAGATTCGAACAAGTTTATTACTACTTTGTTTATTTCTGTTATTTGTTTTCTTGGTTCATAAAATATACTAAAGTTGGCTACTGAACTATTTAATATTTTTCTAAGTAGAATTTAATTATCTAGATACATTTTGAAAATTACTCTGTTGTTGTCACATTTATTATACTCATTGAATTTTGCTAAGACTTCATCTGGTTCATACTTCCAGAGCCCATTCCCACTGCGGGCATGTTAATTTTTATTTTTTATTTAGTTGGAATTTTTGTAAATTTTCCAAGGTATCCTCTAGGTCAATTATAAATTCTTTTGTCGATTGAATCTGAATAAAATTACAACCAAATTTGTTTTCTGTGTAATATAACTTGATTTCCCTACCATTATTCTTGTTTATTTGTAAGTTATTTCTTCTAAATCAAATGTGCTATGCGAGTTCACAACTGGTTGCGCGAATCCCCTCGGGAACGTTGTCAATTTGGGGTTAATGAAGTGTAGTATGATTTGGCTTTGTATTTCTTTATTAGCGGCTCCTTCTATTATTGTTAAAGCGTTTTCGATGTTTTGTGTTTCAAAATGATCCTCCAGCCAGTTCTTGAAATTTTCCTCTTTCTTCTTATCCGTCTATGTCATCCTCTTTAGCCAAATGTTCTCATATTCACTGAAATTGTTCAACACGTTATGCATAGTCGGTTTTACTTATTATCCTCGCCAGTAAGCTCTTACATGTTTCGCACTCCTTAAAGTCTGTTACTTTACAATCTTTCTTATGATTGTAAATCTTTACAATCTTGTTGTGTTGACTCGGCCGCAGGTTTGCCTAGTTCCCGTGGTACGACCTCAACGCTTCATGTCGGCCAAATTCGCCGCTGTTGTCAGAAAAGCCGCTTTCTTCATCTGTAGTATTCCCAGCCACTCCTTTTGGAGATATTGCTTGTTCCTTCCTGCTGGAGTGACGAGCACTGATCATCTGAGTATTACACGCTTCGTGAAAAGGTGACGGTACGCATCGTCGCTCCACGAAGTCGGGCTTCATTTCATTCTCATTTCCACTGTAGATTCCACTTGGTATGTTCTTAAGTCCTTCTTCGAGGTTCAACAATTTTTCTTCATATTTCCATACTTCCGCTCTGATCGCCTCTAAGTCGTCGACACACGCAGTGGTGCGGCTACGTTCTCGCGAGACCCTTTCACAAGTTTCCCTATTTTACTCTCAGCTTTTTCTATTCGCTGGATCATCTGTTGGTTCGCCGCCGGCTCCAACCCATCCATTCTGCTTGATAATGAGCACTGTTCTGCTTCTATACGACTAACTTCTGATTTAACATTCTTCATTTCGTTCGTTAATTCTTCCTTCCAGCTTCTGACATTTTCTATCATATTCTCCATTTCTGCTCTCAGCGATGATTAGGATTCTTCACATTTTTTTCCTATATCCTCCATCTGAAGCATTATTTCTGATTGAGACGACACTATTCTTACCTCCATTTGGTGTCTTGTTTCATCCAATTGTCGTTTAATTCCACGCTCCAGTCTGACCATTCCATTTCTGGAATCCTCAGTTTCAATTCTTGTTCCAGTTTGGTCATTCCGTTCCCGGAATCTTCAGTTTGCTGTTTCAATTCTTGTTCTAATTTGGCAATTCCGTTCCTGGAATCCTGTTTGCTGTTTCATTCTCATTCTAATTTGATCTTCCTACTCCTGGAGTCTTCTCCCTGTTGTTCTATACACTGCAATTTACTCATGATACCCATAACATCTCGCTCCCAAGTGAAGGGTACTTTTCCTTTTCTTCAGCGTCCTCTTTTTATAATCATCTCTTCTCCTGACGTTCGCTGCATGAAGGGCGGCGTTCCTGAGACTCCCCCATCGACATTCCTTTCTCCAGTTGATTCTCCGTTCACTGTTTCATGATCTGCTGACTCTTGAATCGGTACAATCTGTTTAGACATGATTTCATTTACACTGACTACCGACTTCCTCGACCTCGCAAAATTAATTTCAAACAAACGATACTTCGCACAAAGATCCCTAGATGTCCCCATTTGAGTCTCATAATCTTTTAAATGTGACCGTAAGATTTCATAAGACAAGTTCACTTCGGTACATGCCACGGTAACGCAACGGCAAGCCGCGACACCAGCGTAACTTAGGTAAAGAAGGAATTAAAAGGTTCAAGAGACAACCAACTCAGAGTTCCGTTCCTTACTAAGAAGAGAAACGGTTGCTCAGAGCAGTAATCCCTCGTATGTAAGATAACATATCGAAAGCTCCGTTGCTTGCTAAGAAGAGAAACGGCCAACTTCAGGAGACAAGGAAAATTATTGCCGTCCAGAGTTCTCACTTTAAACAGGTAAAGGGATATCGGATTTGTTGGTGCAGGATTCCCGAGTACACACAAGAAAACTAACCCCTCAATTCTGGGATCCGTTCCTGACTAATTAGAGAAACGGTCTCCACAAACCTGAAAAGGGAAACTATAAAAAAAAACAACCAGTCGAGTACAAATACTTACCTTAATTTGGATCTATTCGGATCCGTTCAGGTGTTTTTTTTTTTTTTTTGCTAGCCAGTGACTAGCACGTCAAAGGGGTACGCCCTTTATTTCGGGAAGAGAGTTTGGCTTAAGGGAGATGTGGGAGGAAGGTAAGATGGTCTAAGGGTTTTATCAATACTTTATTATCCTTTATTTTATTTCGAATCAAGATATTATAAGCTTTTGCTTATAACCATAATAATGAAGGTTTTCACAGGATCAGTGGTGGTGTGTTGAAATAATTATGAATATGAAGTGCACTACCACGTCACAAACACATAGAACAGACAGATGCTTGATATTCTTCTTGCCCAGGGGCTGCTCTGAGCTAAATGTAAGACAAGTGAGGCCCTGGTAGTACATGGATGAATACGGTGCTAATTATGAAGATGATTGATGGTCAGATTAATGGTAAATTGTCTGGTAGGTCACAATGAAATTACACTTCTGTTTCGAGTGGATGGGTGTGTACGAGTATGTGGCTAGGAGGTTGGCGTTGAGTACTGTACGGGCTGCGAATTGTAGGTGATTTAGAACTTCATGGCGTTGAAAGGGGTACAGGTTTTGAAGCGCGACAGTAATGAATGTTAGGAATTGAGATATGGTGATTGGTTGTGACATTGAGGTGATGGGTGGAGTCTGGGGTGGCGGTTCAGGGATACGTATGGGTACAACAAGTCCAGGGTTTGCAGGATTTGGTTCAGGGCGGCTTTTACACTTATAACTAAAGGTGGGGTGTTGGGAGCCACAGGTGTTACATTTGGGTGGTTGCTGAAGGTTGTTGAAGTTTTTAGTCGGATGTGGACCGGTACAGTATGCACATGTGGGAGTGTTTGGACAGGCTGAGGTAAGGTGTGAATTGTATTGTTGCCATCTTTCGCATCTGACAGGTAATGGAGGTGGTGAGTGAGATGGTTCTACCCGATAGCGTCTTCTATAGATGAAGGCTCCATTTGTGAGCAAGTCATTGATGGTGCTTTGATGATTGGTTAAAACACGGACCATATAACTAGAAGTGCCTGATTTTGTTTTTATACGTAAGCATTTTGTGATGATGTGTCCCTCTGTTTTAAGTTCCTCTTCAGTTTTCTCGTCTGTGATGTTAGGCTCTATTCCTCGAATAACAACAGATAACATCGGTGGTCTCCTTGGTGGTGGTGGGTGTTTGAATTGTTTGTTGTCCATTTTTGTGAATTTTGCTGATTTTCCGAAGATTTGGAAACTATGCTTGTTGCGTATTGTGGTTGCTAATGATGGATCTGTGGAGTGAACTATTATGCCATTTCTGGTTGGTATGAGGCGAGAGATTTTGTCACGAGGAACATACTTTAGGAATTATGTCAGAAGAAGTTTTGGTGATTGGTATTTCGGGTCGAAATCGGTCAGCAGAAATGAGAAATTGGAAGAGGTTTCTTGCTGATTGTCTGGCTTATCGCAAACGTCCGTGTTTTGAGTTTCTTGTTCTGATTCGGAGTCACTGAGTGTATGAGACTTCTTTAATGGAGGTGATACTGGTGTGGTTCGTCCTGATCTATTAGTTGATGAAATATGTTGCTCAGTCTGACGTTTCAGTTTAGATGAAGCACCGGTTGATAGATATTGCGGAGGATCTATGTAGCTTGGTGGACCTGGCACAGTAGGAGGTAGGTAATGACGTCCTGAGTAGTATTGCTTGTCGCTCATGTCGATGTTTGATGCAACAGAAAGCAGGCCAAGGGCCGCGACGAATGTTGTTATGAAAACTGAAATGGTGACAGTCTATAGTCTTAACAATGTCAATGATCAGTCAAGTGGGGCGACCCATTAGGATAGCCGCCCAGGTTGCGCACAGTCCTTCTGCAGTTGTAAACCAAAGTGGGCCCTTGGTGAGTCTGGTCCACCGAAGTATTTCAATGGTAGCGAAGAAAGCGCACAGGATATGGACTTAGAAAGGTTTTTCCAAAAATCTGGCAACTATGGGCAAACTTCAGAAAGAAAGTTGCATCGAATTACCAGTTATGTTCTGTTCTACGTGTTCAGGCGAATATACAGCTTGGGGTTATTGCAATGTATAACACAACTTTTGTCGACGTCAGATATATAACATATAATAAAAGTTTAATTACGCATATTTCGTTCCCATAAACAATTCAATTTTTGTTATTGTATTTGTTTTTGATTCATAAAAGAAAGAAAAACAGTCTTTCTCACATAAAATTAACAAGTAGTTAATTTATGAACAGGTGTAGGCGTGGACGCCACCTATTGAGTTGCCTAGTAGTACGTTCTTCAAACCAACACTAAGGTCAGTCCATAGTTCATACACTGTACAAGAGAAGTCCCACATGAGAATTTGTAACCCCGTTACAAACTGAGGACGAACCCTGGATAAACCTCAGTCAGGCAGGATGGTCGGGCGCTGGGATTTTACAGAAGTGTTCGAAAGCGAAAGAACTCAAATAAGGTTTTGAAAAATTGAAGTTATTTACAATTTTAAGGTTTCATTTGTCACCCATTTGTGAATTGGCACAAATTTGCAAATAGTACAAAATGGTTTCGAGGGGCGGTTCTTTGCCTCCAAGTTCTTGGGAGGGAACAGATTAATAGAATAAAAACGATGTTAAAATACAATGGTAAACTTTATTTTATATGGGCCAGTCTAGTAACTGTTGACTTTGGCCGTCACGATTATCCTTCACGTTCTATTTAAAAGACACCCATGCCCCTTCCGGGTCTCGAATCCGGGAACTTCGAGTCGTTGGCCTAACGCCTTAGACCGCACGGCTACCCAGTCGGCCGATGGTGAAATATGAATCCCTGTGCCCGTCACTGATTCTTAAAAAATGTGGGTACATTATACCGCCTATTTTTCAGACGCAGTGACGGGCACAGGGATTCATATTTTACCATCGTTTTTTATTAATCTGTTCCCTCCCAAGAACTAGGAGGCAAAGAACCTCCCCTCTAAACCCAACCCTGGGTTCACCACTGCATCTTAAAAATTGTAGGTACAAAACCGGCATTTTGTACTCCCTATTCAAAGGTACAGTTTTTGCAGTGTAGTATTTGTAGTAGTAGTAGCATTATAACTATTAGTGTTGCCAACGTATTCTACTCACCCCGCACTAACGGGCGGGCACTTTAGCTACTCTATATAATAAAATTGAAAGTGAAAAAGCTCGTCATTAATAGACGCAGAAACCACACTGAATTGACTTAATTATTTTTGTTATAAAGGTACTCCTTGGTCATCTTAAGGTTTTGGGGATATGAATTTAACAATACAGTTATCCGGAGTCAAGATTGTGTATTATTTTTTTTAAAAAAGTCAATAAATTGTTGATAACAACAAAATGAATAAATTGTTTCGTTGGGTGACAATATAATATTCCATTGTTACTTTCATTATATTTCTATATATTCATGTATTTTAAAAGCATGCTTTTGTATGAACATCTTTATTCTAAAATAAGTATTGGGTTGGGCCATAAGTCTTGGCGGTTTTTTTTAGTGAAAATTTTGCGTGAAAGAGAAAATGTTTTGGCAATGCGTTTTATGTTATTCGCTAGAGAATTATGTGCTCTATAAAATAGTTCGTTTAATGTTTTTATGCTCATAAATTTTTGTTCTTTTCAGGTCATTAAAATGGAGTGTCAAGTCGACAAAAAAGAGCATTTTCGACACCTTCTGCTTTTTGCGTGTACCAAAAGCCACAGAAGCTGCTCGAGAAATTTGTGAAGTGTATGGCGAAGAAGCGATGCCTCTTAGGACAGCTCAAATTTGGTTTAAGCGGTTCAAAGACGACAATATCGGCCTCAAATGCATACATCACAGCGGAAGGTCCGTTCAGTTCGATGAGGAGCGACTGAATCAGCTTATTCACGAAGATCCACGCCAAATGACGAGGGAATTGGCAGAAATAATGGAATGCTCCCATAGTACCATCGAGCGCCAGCTTCACTCGATGGGAAAGGTTCAAAAGTTGGGCGCATGGGCTTCGCATGCTTTGAACGACAACAACAAAAATCAACGAGCCACGATCTCCGCAAGTTTGCTCGCCCGTCATCTGTCAACTCATGAACTCAAGCAGCGATTCCGCTACCGAATTGTTACCGGCGACGAGAAATGGTGCTTGTACGTCAATATAAAGCGGCGCAAAGAATGGCTTAGCCCCGACAAATGGGTGACACCGCGAGCAAAAGAAGAACTTCACCCGCGCAAAACGATGTTGTACGTAAGGTGGGACTGGGAAGGCATAATTCACTACGAATTGCTTGATCGGAACCAAACAGTGAATGCGGAGCTTTACGTCCAACAAATGCAACGACTCAACAACGCTATCCAGCAAAAACGACCTGATCGGCGACATGGCGTTCTTCGGCAACACGACAACGTCCACCCTCACATCGCCAATATGACCAAGGAAGCCATTCAAATGCTTGGCTTGGAAGTGCTGCAACATCCTCCGTATTCTCCCGACTTGGCGCCTTCGGATTTCCATCTGTTCCGATCCCTCTCGACTACATTGCGTGACGTTTCGTTCAATAATGACGTGGAATTGAAGGCTTGGCTGGACGAATTTTTCGAGTCGAAACCGGGTGATTTCTACCGTCGATGCATTGAGCAGCTTGTTGAACGTTGGAAAGAAGTAAACAACAACGGAGAATACATTATTGATTGATTTGTTGTTCATTTCTTGTTTATTTTAGTGGAATCCTAAACTTAAAAAATAACGCCAAGGCTTATGGGCCAATCCAATACTAGCCTGCAACAATGTTGCGTTTGACTGGTTGCAGAACACTTTAGGATTTGATTGATAAAACATCAATTTGAGAAAAAGTATACGAACACCGAAATAACTAAAATAATAATTAAAAAATTTAAACACATAATTTTCTTAAACAAGTCCTACTAAAAATTAAAAAATAATTTGTTTATGCATGACTAAAAAGAAAAGCTTGGGGTGCACCAACTGAAGAATTTATGAAGTGGCTGTATATCAGAAGGCGCCTCATGCTTTTTCTCTTTAAGAATGCATTAACAAAATTATTTTTTAATTTTTAGTAATAATTGTTTAAGAAAAGTATGTTTTCAAAAAGTTTTTTTTTTAATTCGGCCCACACACTTTCTCATTCTATTTGATCTTGTATCGTGTGTTTACTGATGCTGTTCAAACATACAGCATATAAGCTTTGATGATACTCTTATGTTAGGATTTGAATGTGAATATTTTAAAATTAAATTCGAACTGATAGAAACAAGTTTGCTCTAAAAAATATTACCAGCAGAAAGGGCTGTAATCGCAAAACGTTAGAAAATGAAAGTAAATTATTCAAAATAAAAATTGTAGAGCTTAAGAATATTTATTTAAATATTCCTATATTTTTAAGTAGAAATTGATTCATTAAAAGCCAAAGTGATTAGCATAAGCCTGAGCATCGAATGATCTGCCTGATTGTAAGTAACGAAGAACTTGAATACTACTTAAGCCATGAGCTACGATGTTTCCGCCGTCTTTATTTCATGAATTTTCACTGCAAAAAGGTAGAAAATCTTTGATACCAGAGCTGATAACCCTTGCCATGGATTGTGAGCTCCCATCTGAATCACGATACATTATCGATGGTGGCTTCCCTCTCCATAAAGTTTCCTGGGTGCCAGATGCCACGTTTGGTGAGATTTGCAAGACGTACGTAGACTATGTTCTCCAGAACTATGGTAGGAGCTCAGCTGTAGTTATCACGGTTACCAGCATTCAGCTCTGAGAGACGTTGAACACTTCCGTCGATCTTCAAAAGGTTGTTCCACATCTTTTACAGTTGAATGCTGGTAGCCGTAAAAAAAACAAAAAAAAAACAGTTATTGTTGTTAAAGGTCACAACAAACCTATTTCTTATGAAAATATATCTCTTTTTTACCAACTCAAAATAAACCTTGCATCATAGACTTGCTGTCAGCAGAGCTCATTAAAGAACGGTGGCTGTGTATTGCGTTGATGGTGACGCAGACTCGGCAACAGAAACAGCAAACAGTGGTCGAACTTGCGTCATTGTCGACCAAGACATAGATCTATCTATTTATCCTTTCAATAGCTCTAATAAGTGAAGACAGTGATGTGTTCATGTTGATGCCAGGCACTAACACACCCCGCAAGAGAATCTTTAGTTCAAAACGTCTACAAGAAGGCCTAGAAATCACCATATTATGTTTTTCCTTGCAATGACAAAGTGTGATACAACATAAGCACCTTACAAGATGGGGAAAAAGATATATTTTCATACGAGAGTCACTAGGAAAGTTTTCAGATGTGGCCAACTGGAAGGTAGGAAGTGATTTTTCTTTCGTCGTAAGGAACACCCCTCCGTTTTAAGTGGACTTAACCAGTTTCACAATAATCACGTATCTTGTTAGGAAGAGCAGGGTTGCCAAGTGACTGCATTTGTCATCAGATGAGCTTCAGCCATGGAATTGGAAAGGAGAGATTTTGGAAAGGAGAGAGAGAGGAGATCTCCACAGTTGTTACGGAAGAAAACGTAGCTGCTGTGAAGAAGATGATCAGGGAAGATGCACGAGTGACCTACAGTGACATTGAATGTGCCCTTGGGATTAGTTCATCGAGTGTGTCAAACATTCTTCATAAACAACTGCTTGTGAGGAAGGTTTCGTCACATTGGGTGCCCCACAACTTGATAGATGCCCAGAAGCAGACTCGTGTGGAATGGTGCCGAGACATGCTCTATAAATTTAACAATGGTGACTCTAAGAGGGTGTCAGACATAGTTAGTGGTGACGAAACGTAGATATACCAATTTGATCCCGAGACAAAGCGCCAATCGTCTGTCTGGTTGTTTCCTGGCGAAGCAGCACCCATGAAAGTCAAGAGGTCAAGTGGCAAAAAAATAGTGGCAACATTTTTCTCACGAAGTTGACATGTGGCCACGATTCCTTTGTAAAATTAACGAACTGTTACAGTGAAATGGTACACAGGTGTTTGTCTTGCAGAAGTGTTCCAGAAAATCCAGGAGAGAAGACCCGGAACTGGCTTGCTTCACCACGACAATGCCTCTGCACATTCAGCGAACCTCGCAATTGAATTCATTGAGGACAGTCCTGTTAAACTTCTTACCCATCCACCCTATAGTCCTGACCTGGCGCCGTGTGACATTTTTTCTTCCCTACGGTGAAAGAGAAACTTCGTGGGTGTCGATTTCCATCCCCTGAAGATGCTGTTAGTGAGTACAAGGAGCACAGCAACTTGGTAACCCTGCTCTTCCTAACAAGTGGCGTGATTATTGTGAAACTTGTTGAGTCCACTTACAACGGAGAGGTGTTCCTTACGACGAAAAAAAGAATCACTTCCTACGTTCCAGTTGACCACATCTAAAAAAAATTCCTAGTGACCCTCGTACTTGAAAGAAAAAATTGTCCTGCAGGAAAAGGTTGAGCTTTCTAACAGCTCTGATGCTTCACATGAAGATATTGCCACTGCAATTAAAGTATTGAGCTACATTTAACTTGCCGTCACTCCCACCAACTTCAACTGCTGCGAGAGAACTTACAAGTATAAGCGTGGAAAGGTGTTTATCTGAACCTAAGAGACTGGGGTTGGAAGAAATATGGAGACATTCTCCAACTTGTATCTTCAACGAAAAATCCATTCCCAGATGAAATTTTCATATCAGTGCCTTGCAATTTTGCTAACAGGTTGAGCTGAAGAAGAATTGGAGATATGGAGGAGCAGACTCGAGAACCAACTTACCGTCGGCGGCGAACCCAGATGAATACGGTTTAAGGGTACGCAGACCTGGATATTTACGTTCAAGAAAGACTATTTTTTTAATGAATTCGAGGTACATTTTAAGTTCTTCAACTTTCATTTGATAGTGAAAGTTATTATGTTTGTTGAAACATTTTCAAATTATAACTATTTTAATTAAGTTGAACGTTTCTCAATAAATCACATAGAACCCGCCACTTTGACAAGAAACTTTAAAGTCAACAAGTACAGTCTGTCGGATGTTTACGTGGTTGAACTACAGGCGCTCCTTAACCGTTCGTTTAGAGGTAGGATAAATAAGAGCAACGAAATGTGTCAGTGAGTGTTTTCTTTAGTAGGCAGCTGGCAGTCGTCACCACAGTTAAATGGGGACGTTAGTTAGAGCATGTCGAACATGAGAACCTCAAAGAGCGCAACAAGTTTAGACTGGGCATGAACACTAATGCGGCGAGAATAAAATATATCAGGCATTCGGTAGGGACGTGGTAAATGGGCTGACAGTACAACAGCGGTTTAACAGAGTTAAGGACGGCGATGAATCCTTCAACGACGCACCACGTACACGACTCCACAAGCCATTGACAACAAGACAATCCAGGCTCTATTGAGATTAATAATGGCCAAAAATGTAAAGCAGTGGAAGAAACATTCTATTGCAGTGCGGAAACAATTTGACAACACCTCCATCAGCTTGAGAAACTGTATAAGTGAAATGATTTGCCCCACTGGGTTGACTGCGGCTGAGAAAGCGACACGAGCAGATCTCTGTGTTTCTTTGCCATCTCATCATCACATTTCTAGGCAGAGTGCTGACCTGCGATAAGACGAGCATTTTATGGCACATAACGGACCACCATCATTGGTAGGCACCACATAAACCCTTCCCCAAACAAACCAAACCACCACATACATCAACAGAAGATTATGCTCTGTGTTTTGGTGGACTTGTCGGAGTATCGTGCATCGCGAACTGCTGTCATCAGGTCAGACAACCAATGCAACTACGCACTAGCACCAGCTGGAAGGTGTGCTTAAAAACGTGTGGACAACGCTTGTGAATCGCAGAAATATCAATCTTTTACAAGACAACGTGAAGGCACATCAGCCGTGACACCATTATCCGACTTGGTTGCAATATCCACCATATTCTCCTGACATTGAAGCTTCGGATTACCATTTGTTCCTTTCGTTAGACTACCATCTACGAGGACGACGGTTCCGAACCCTTGACGAAGTGATACACGCACTGGATGCATTCTTTACTTCACGTTCCGCTGAGTTCTACTTCCACCACCGTAAGATACACAGTCTGCCGGAGCGTTAGAGAAAGGATGTTGAGGATGAGGAATAAATATAATTTTCCAGAAATTTCTTACTTCATGTTATCGCTTTTCTCTTTGTACTGTAATATATCCTTTTACGTTAAAGGTATTCCATTTTCCAATTGTGCTGGGTGATTTTACAAACACTTAAACTGGAATATCCTGTGGATTCACAAACAGATATCAAATTTTCGTTGGCAAATTTGCATATATTTTTTTTTCAGTCTAGGATATCCGAAACTTGAATCCGGATTTGAAGTTCTGGATCTCGAATTTGTATTCGGCTATGTTTAATCAGGAATATCACGAAAGTAGAATATACATCCACTTCATCTTCCTCATCTCCCCCTCCTCAGCAATCCACAAAAAGAAGCAGTACTAACTTCATTGCAGTGAGCAAAAGTTACATAGTACATACATGCATATCACACATACACAAACACAATCCCTTCCCTTTCACACAACCTCTAACTGACTGTCTCCTGTAAAAATATTTGGGCTCAATAAACATCTCATGTGGCATGTGAAATTTGAGCGCACTGCATACTCCACTGCCTGCAAGAGCATCCAAAGAATCTGACAGCAGACCATGGGAAACAAAATTAAATCCGCCATGTGCGTGCGATTACGGGAACAGCTTGGAAAGTTTTACGTGACTTCCAAGCTCTCTCCCTCTTTCCCTAGACAAGAGCATTCCTGACAAAAGCCGGTCACACTGCGCTTCCAACCACCAACCCTCTCTCTCTCTCACACACACACAGACAGAAAAAGAAATGAAAAAAACAAGACAAAAATGAAACTCCAGCTCTATCTGTCTCTAACCTTTGTTTCCCCCGGAGGTGTTTTTTTCAATAAAAGTCACCGTTGATATCTCGCATTGCCCAGCTTGTGAAGAGCGAAGGGAAAGAGTGAGGTGTATATCTTTTACGAAATGCGAAGTTCTCATGAAATACTGGAGATGGCAGTAGTAATAAATAAAGACACTTTGGACGGATGTTGCTTGTGGAAAACAGCCCGTGAGAGGTGATATCATGGCCAATTCTGCAAGTCTTTCATTCCGCTTCACTTATTATATTTATAGACTACACGATTTTTTTTTTAAAAAAAAGGAGATACATATTATTAGGCCAATGTTGTATATAAACCTAAAAATATGCTCACATGTTGCACAAAAACATCTATATCTGTTGTTATAAATGAAGTAATTCCTCTAATCAGTTGATGAATTGAGTGAATTACAATAGCGTTTGCACATTATTTCTAATACTTCATTTTCTGAAAATATGCGCGTAGTACAAGGGAAAAAAAAGTCGTATGAAGATTAAGTTTGAATGTAAACTAACTTAAATTTCCCGGAATTTAAGGACATTGCTAGAAATTGTCTAGCCATTGCCCATTAAAAGTTAAAACGTTGTGCCGTTGTTTCTTTAATACAAGCTCATCACACTTTACCTATTAGGCCGGATTAAGCCCTTCAGAGACTCTAAACACCCTTCAGAGACTCTAAACACAATTCAGAGAGTCTAAACACCCTTCAGAGACTCTAAACACCCTTCAGAGAGTCTAAACACTTAAAAGATTTTGGTGCTCTCCCATAAATTCAAAATGTAAACAATAATAAAGCGTAAAATAAAAGTATATTTTTCGAACTGAAAGAAAACTGATCTTAACATGGACAATAATATTTTGTTTTGTATTCCCCCTCTTAATATTTACTTGTATTTGAAAAGTTTTCTCCTACTTTTTCTCTCGGGAGATCATGAATTTGATCCCAGCGGCCGACCATCCTGACTGTGGTTTTTCCTCAGTCACACCAGGCAAATGCCAGAATGGTAGTAGGTACCTTCAACATAGATCTTGGCCGACACCTTCCCGAATCCTTTTCCCTCCCCTATCCGGATTGAGCCCTAGATGCCTAAAGGCCATAAATACAATTCAAATTCCTACCTTTTCTAACTGAAAACTGTTTAATTAAATCCTCGAAGCTAATCTTACGTAACAAATCAGCTTTTATGCCTAGCAGCGACCAGGCATCTAGACCTTGTTCCATAGTTGCTCCGATTGAGTTGATAATATACTTTAACTTAGAAAATAAAGGGCTAGCTGAGCAATTCGTGATCATTAATATTAAAAATACATGAAATAAAATTTCTACGTTAGTGTTGCCAACGGTTTTCACTCATCGACGGGTGTGTATTTTGGCTACTTGTTTTATAAGTTTCAAAATCTTTCTTTTTTGTTCCACTGAACTATGACGCACATATGAGTGAAACTGCTGAAGCTCAACTGAGAAATTATTGTTCGTGTTCTCAGAATATGGACCAATAATTTTTTGACAACACTGAGAATATGTTTCATTTTCAACAGAGGTATCAAGAGAATGTACTATATGCAAAGAGGTTGAGTGAGATTTGTTCTAGATGGACATGCTTGTAACACCTCAGTGACTCAAACTTTATCACATTTTGATTCTGAGTTTCACCAATCTCCGCTAAGAATTGAATGAATCGTTAGTGAACGAACGTGATCAATTCTAAAGGGCTCAAAGTTACTGAAGGATTCATTAAACTCTAACAAAGATTGGTAAAACTTTTGACACCTGAGCAGTGTTCGATTTGAGGTAAATTACTGACACTAGAGGGTTGCTGGTCAGTTGCAACATACAACCTGTTTGGGTAGAAATACAAATATTTTATCCCTGGTTGGCACGATATCCGGAATCAACACCCGGGGATGAAATTCTCATGCACTAGGGAAAATCCTCGGCATCCCAAACGGCAAATCGCACACTGCATCTGAGGATTGTCTTGTCGTATCTCTATAGGAATTCCTTTGAAGAAACGACAATACAATCTTTAGACCTCGAATTACCTTGTTCTTTACCTACAACTATTAATTAGTTAAAATAAAGTAAGATTAGTCTCCCAGTCTTGGAACAGGATTCCTCATTAAGAACAGTATTGTTTCAACAGTTCAGAATGTAGAGCTCGTGAACGAGACATCGCACTACATTACGATACGCACTCGATGGTGCAACACGGTTTTAATAAATATCCATGCTCCGACTGAGGAAGCTCATGATAAACTTGTGACTAGCGACAGGAACAGCAGCTTGTGAAAACACAAGTTAATCGTGTGCAATAAAAAGAATACTGAACCTGACTTACCTAACATGCATTTGTTCACTATTTTAATTAAATTTCCTAATGCGTTTATATATAGAAAAAAGAAAAAAGTTATTTTCATTACGAAAAAAAAATTAAAAAAACTACACCTTGGATCAGCTTTCCAACATGTTACCAATACGCTAAATTGGCAACTGGAAACACATGGTTGGAAGTAATATTTACCTTTAAGGAGTAATGCGCATGCGCGAGAATGGCTCAGCCTCGGGTGCTTATCCTGTCTCTAGTTGCAAGTGATGATAACGATAAAGATACATTTTATGATGACAAAATATAGCCTATTTTGTTTGACCGTTTACCGAAGTATTATGGGAAAATTGTGTTGGGGGAATTCAACGCAAAGGTAGGCAGGGAAGACAGTTTAGACCCCCTATAGGCAAATCAAGTTTTCGCGAAGACAGCAACAAAAATTGAGAAGGACTGATAACCTTCGCGATATCAAAAGATCTAATAGTAAAGAGCACCTACTTTGAACACAAAGATATACACAAATCAGGGTGCGAATTACGGCCGGGGTTGGGGGGTACAATCCCCCTCTGGAATGTATTTATCCCTGGCTGCTAACTAGAATTCACTATCCCAGGGGTGATCATATTTTCCCCCTCTACCACGTTATAGTTTTCTTTTCACGAACTTACTTTGAGACTGATAAGGTTGTGTGCTCTAGTTATCAAAACAATCCAAACGTACATCTCTAAAAAAAATACGTTCTGTGTAGAAAAAGCTTTTATTACTGATGTTGCAGCTAGTACTATAGACCTCATAATAGATAGACTTAGCAGGCTTCCGTACTTCTGTCTGCGCTAAGACTAATAGGTTTTTGTACAGGAGCACGTGATTTTGAATTCATCCGCTAGGTCTGACATTGACATCATAATAGAATATGAGGTCTATGGTACTAGCTGCAACACCAGTAATAAAAGCTTTGTCTATACACAACGTATATCTACACACAAAAAAATATGAGGTCTATGCCAGAGCTACCTAGCGGATGAATTCAAAATCACGTGCTCCTGTAGAAAAAAAAATGTTTTAGTGCAGACAGAAATGGGGAAGCTGCTAAGTCTATCTATTATGAGGTGTATGCTAGTACTTCCGAAAAGTTACATGACAAAATCACTGACCACAGTAAAAGTTGATCACACAATAGAGGAAAGTAAACAAATTTCGCCTAGCAGCCTAATTTCACCCACATATGTTTCTCAGTTAGTATGAGTTTTTCTCAGTTCGTATGAGTTTGAAATTAATTATTATAGTCGATCATCACGTCCGAAGTAACGCGTGAGAAGTAATCTCTGAACATTTGAAGGGTGTGATGTGACTTGTGGTCGTTTGTAGTTTTTCTCCATTTTGGAGTTTTGCAGTGGTTCCCACGTTGTCTAAGAGCTTCAGCAACTGTAAGCTTTATAGTAGTAGCTATAAGCATGCTTGGTAAATAATAAATGAAGTGCAATATTGGGGGCGAAAAAGCTTTACCCTGATTTGTGTGTCAGGGTAAATAAAATTTTATAGTGTGAAGAGAGTTCTAATTTCACCCAATTGATGAGGTCTAAATTTCCAATCCGTAAATTTAACACGATACATTGTAGAACATGAAGAAATGAATTAGTTGAGAAGAGCAGAGAACAAACTGCAATTCAGTGAAAACCGCGCAATATATTTGCTATTTGGCAACTATACTGTCACATCTAACCGAGCGAGAGAAATTTGAAAAAGAGACAAATAAGCAGATTCGTAGAAGCAAAGATAAAGATGATGACCAGTGTAGTTATACATCAACAAGCAAAAATCTGAAACTAATTACGACACAGAGTGTCCCATTAATGAAGGACTGTACTTCCAAGAAAACAAGGCTGAAAAGTTGGTTGCATGCAGAAAACGCCACATTTGGTTCCATGAAAACTGTGTATTTTCACATGATATTAAAATGGATTTATAGCAGACAAGCCCTGAATGAACTGTACGAAAATGACTAATCCAACGCACATCGACAGTTTCAGGAATCATTAACACAGGCTCTTCAAGAACTTTCTGAGCTTCATGCAAAATTCTTTATCTTTTCGGGGAAGCGTGAAAGTGTTTATAAATATCTTTCACAACATGCAGTGTACGCCTTATAATTGGATGCTTGTTTCTACTGTTAGTGACCGCAATTGATAAAATGTGCACTCTACAATGTATGTACGGTATCTCCTGTCCCTTTTCTTTTGAAAGTCTAGCACGAACACCAGTAACAGAACCACTGAAATTAGCAGCCCCGTCAAAAGAACACGATATTAAATTTTAATAGCAAGTTTCCGTTTGTTTAATTCTTCATCGCCTAAAATATTGATTCGGCGTCAGTGCCTTTCAGCTCAACCACGCACAAAAATCTCTCTTGAACTTCAAAAGAAGGAGCGAAGGCAACATAACGCACAAATAATGACAAACATTCGTTTAACACTCTGATTTTTAACATTTGTTGATTCGTCTGCCATTAAGGAATAAAGTCTGGTGTGAAGAAGAAATTCTCCAATGCTCTTAAGAAGCTCTCAAGCTGTATTTCTACTCGCGTAAGTGGAACGTTCACTTTGAGATTGAATCACTATTATTTTTTAGTACAATTCTCTGAACTAAAGGTTCATATTGCCCGGGTCAATTAGGCCACGCAAGCCGACTGCGATCGGGCGCGTCCACGGGTTGCGGATTGTGGAAATGCACCCAGATATGAGGGCCAGCTGTGAAATAAGCAGCCGCGGACAATCGGATAACGGAGACAATTCCGACAGAAAAACAATGCTGCCTTGCAGTTGGTAGAGGGATCTACAAAGGCTAGGGGAAGAGGACCCCGACAAAAAACTCCTGGTCCTCCAGGTTGGGGGGTTGGGCGTGAGGCTAACAACCTCACACCGGAAAAAGACAATGGTTACGAAACCCAGCAAGCAGCCTCGGAACGACATAGGACATAACGGAGATCGGCCAAAGCAAGGTAAAAGGTGTAAAGATTTGGTAATTGCAACATTGAATGTTAGAACAATGCTACAAGCAGGAAAGATGATTGAAATAATAGATGAGATGAATATATACAGCATAGATATACTGGCAGTTCAAGAAATCAGGTGGACAGGTTCAGGAAGAATTGACAAAAAGGATTACACAGTCTTATACAGTGGACCCGAACAGAAAAGCGGGCAAAAAGGAGCAGGTTTCATCATTAACAGAAATATAAGGAACAGCCTAATAGAATATGAACCCATAGACGACAGTATCTGCCGAATAAGAATAAAAGGCCAATTCAGGAACATGACGGTAGTATCAGCATATGCGCCAACAGACGATAAGGAGGAAGAAGAAAAAGAAGAGTTTTATACAAAATTAGAGAATACATGCGCAAAGATCCCCAAATACCACCACGTAATTATAGCAGGTGATTTTAATGCTAAAATAGGCAAGGAAGAATTTCAGAAACAAGTCGCAAGAAACCACACACTACACGAAAAGAGCAGCGAAAACGGGATTCTATTAGGACAGTTCGCGACACGAAATAAAATGCTTATCAAAAGTACATGGTTCCCGCATAAACGAATACACCTAGAAACGTGGAAAATACCCGGAACACAGGAAACGAACCAAATAGACCACATAGTCTAGCTCATCAAGTACATACGGGTCATCAGTAATAGATGTTAGAAGCTTTCGAGGATCGAATTGTGATTCTGACCACTACCTAGTCAAAGCAATATTGAGAGAAAGGATAGCACTGGTGTAGAACGTAAAGATCACAAAGAAAAGAAAATGGGACACAGATAAACTCAAAGACGCAAAAACAATACAGGAGTATAGAGAAGCGCTAGAAGAAAATCTAGAAGAGGATGCAGATGAAGATGACACTAATAAAGAATGGGAAAGGATAGAAAATGCAATGAAGGAAACAGCAGAAAACATAATAGGTACAAAAAAGAATACACGCAATGAGAAATGATTCGACTAAGAATGCAGAGATGTAATACAAAGGAAAAACGAAGCAAGGAAAAAATGATTGAGAGAAACAAGACAAAATTGCGAGAGATAAAGGAACTACGAAGTCAAGCCAATAAAGTTTGCAGAAAGAAAAAGAAAGAAAGTATAAAAAAGCAGTTAGAGGAAATTGAGAAATTAAATAAACAAAATGAAAGAAGGAAGTTCTATAGCTCCATGAACAGGTTAAAAAGGGGGTTCCAACCAAGAACGGTAGGATGTAAAGTTACAGAAGGAAGGCTGTTACTACAGGATAACGCAATTCTAGAACGTTGGGCACAGCATTTCGAAGAACTGCTAAATAGCACAGAGCAACAAACAAGCATGGAGGATGAACCAGCTCAAACAGAAACTGAAAAGGACCGAGTACAACCGCCAACCATGGAAGAAGTCAAGAGACGTATAGACAAAATAAAAAATAACAAAGCGCCCGGAGAAGATGAAATAATAGGAGAATTTTTTTAAATATGGAGGACAAAGCATAGTCGAACATATCCACAACTTAATCACGAAAATATGGGAAGAAGAAAGAATACCACAAAACTGGAGAATAGGAATTATAAGCCCACTCTTTAAGAAAGGGGATAAAACAGTTTGCGGAAACTACAGAGGTATAATAACGTAACTTACAAGATAATAACAGGAACCATACAAGAGAAACTGAAAGTATTACACGGAAAAAATAATAGGAGAGTACCAGTGTGGATTTAGGGAGAATAGAAGCACTACCGATCAAATCTTCATAGTCAGACAAATGATAGAAAAACACATAGAACATGATCTCGATCTACATATGTTATTCGTGGATTATAAACAAGCCTTTGACAGTATACATAGAGAAAAGCTGATAATAGCAATGAACGTATTAGGAATACCAAAGAAACTGACACGACTAGTAGCAATGGCAATGAGAGACTCTAAAGCAAAAATTAAAATAGGACAACAACTGACAAACAGTTTTCAAGTAACATCCGGAGTCAAGCAAGGAGATGGATTATCCACTATACTATTCATAATAGCCCTACATTTTGCAATAAGCAAAATAGAGAGATTTTTTTTTCAAAATATCAATCCAGATTTGTGCCTATTCTGATGACATAGTAGTTGTTACAAGATCCGAACAAAGACTGAGGCACGTATTTGAGGAAATACAGCAAGAAACAAAGAAAATCAGCCTAGAAGTGAATGAAGGGAAATGAAAATATATGATAATCTCAACATCTGAAATAAGAAGGAAACCGAGAAACCTAAAGATAGGCCAGATATAATTTGAAGGAATAGATAAGTTCAACTATCTTGGAAGCATCATAGACAATAGAAATAATATGAGCACGCGTGTGCACGACAGAATACAGGTAGGGAACAGAGCATATCACGCTAACCAAAAGATATTCAAAAGTAAACTAATATCAAGAGCTACTAAATTGCAAATATACAACACAATGATACGACCGGTGGTTACATATTCCTCAGAAACATGAACAATTACTGTAGAAATAGAAAACGCTTCGAAAGGAGAATATTACGGAAAATATACGGGCCAGTCAAGGACAGGAACATATGGTGAAAGAGGTACAATGATGAGTTAGAAGACATAATTAAGGAACAAAATATAATAAAATACATCAAAAGCCAACGAATTAGATGGTTAGGCCACGTAGAGAGAATGAGAGATGGAGCAATGCCAAAGAAAATGATGGAAGGAAAACTGTACTGTAAACGGAAAGTGGGAAGACCAAAGAGAAGATGGATAGATGATGTGATGAGCGATCTCCAAAGGATGAAAGTAAGAGGATGGAAGCAAATGGCTCAAAATCAGAAGAGATGGAGACTGCTTGCACAGGAGGCCAAAGCTCACCCCGAGCTGTAGCGCCGAGGAGTAAGTAAGTAAGTAAGTAAAGGTTCATATTTACTGGTGTGAGGTATTTCCTCTTTCGCCAAAAAGTACACGCTTTCAACGAACGCGCAAAGTCTGTCGATTCACTTGATTTTCGTTTTCACTGTGCTGAATTATTTGCAAGCGAATGAGAGCTTTTAAGGACAGTGTAAATCCAAGTCTAATGTGTTTTTATCGTTGCACGAAATTTCCTTGCTGCTCCTACAAATTCAAGCGTAGAGAGTTCAAACTTTCAGGGAAGAGAGTTCATAACCAATTGCAGAGTTCTATCCGTGCGATTTTTTTTTATTTTCTTTCTTGTTCATTGTTGAAAGTGCTTCATTCTTATATCCATAACAAGAATGAAACGATTTTAACAATGAACAAGAAAGAAAAAAAAAATCGCACGGATAGAACTCTGCAATTGGTTATGAACTTTCTTCCCTGAAAGTTTGAACCCTCTAGGCTTGAATTTGTAGGAGCAGCAAGGAAATTTCGTGCAACGATAAAAACACATTAGACATATACGGAGATAGTGCTGCCATCTCTTGTAGTATATATTGGCTTTAATTGCCCTTAAGGCCCTGTAACCGGTCATTCTAAATTGAAATGACTTTTGCATATTTTTCTGACCTTGAATGTTTTTTCTAATTTCCCAGTGTTTCCTGCTGCCTTTCGGAAATGTATGAAAGGTACTGAAATAAAAACTCTACCTGTTTGTTGTAGAGCTTCTAAATCGTTCTTTAAGTACACTTCACAAAGTTGGTTATATAAAAACAAACTCCAATTCATTTTTTATTATATTTACGGAGCTTTTTCACAAAACTTCATTAACAGAAATAATAAACATCGCCGGCCTACGACACTACGATGAAATTAAGTTAGGTAGGTTTCCTCCAAGTAATGCCGCTTTGTTTTCTTTCGCTACCACTCCTTTATCCTTGTTCCTTTAACAGAAGCAGGTTAGTCCATTTTATTAGGAGCAACAAATTAATCCTTGCTCCTTTAACCAAAGCAGGTAAACTAGGGGAAATTTAATTTTAAATTCTTTTGTAATCATTGCTTATCTTTTAATTTTAATATTTTTTTGTTTTCTAGTAAACGCAGATAGAGAATCGTGTTGATAATAGAGAATGAAAAGGAGAGACTTGATGCATCCGGGGGGGGGGAGGAATTCGGCCACCCTCTGAAATCGTCACTGACTACAGCAAAGCGAAACGTAACATCACGCGCGGGTTCAGAAACAAAAACAGGTAAAATTTCTTTACAAAGAACGCCATTATAATGAGGTTTTCAGACCCCCCACCGAATTCTTGTTCTGCAATTCAATGTTCATTACAACGAATTTTCTTTATAACGAAATAAAATCACTGGTCCTGCAAAATTTGTTAAAGCGGGATTTTACCTCTAACTAAATTATCTTAGGCAGAAAATTCGCGATATGAAGGAAAATGGGAAGACAACGTAAGAGGTGTGTACAAAGGGGTAGACTGGTTAAGAAATGGTTGCCAGCTAATGCTACGGAGGGTTAGAAATGAACGTGGAGATACTCAAGCGGATTTGACAAAAATCCTCGATGTATGGGAAAGCTATTTCTACAAGCTTCTTAATGTACACACCGGAGACAAACTGTGGAATTTGAAATCCATACCACAGAACCGTGGATCCATGACCCTGGCAAGATTGAGGTCGAAATTTCATTCAAGAAATTGAAGATTTTCAAATTACCAGGAATTGATAACATCCTAGCCGAATTAATTAAAGCGGGAGGAACAGCACAAGTGCAAGGAACTACATAAATTGACAAGTGCTATACGGAGAAAGGTGGAGCTTCCAAAGCAGTGGAAAACCGAAAACCTCAGCAATTGTTTCGATTTTTTTTAAAATAATTACCTCGGAATCTCTTTACTCAAAACATGTGACAAAGTGTTGAGTAGTAATTCTTTTAACACGCCTAAGCGTATATATACGTAGATGAAATAGTTGGAGATCACCAATGTGGATTTAGAAAAAATAGATTTGAATCCATCAACGTTGGATCAGTTTTTTTGCTTTGAGACAAATATTAGAGAAGTGGGAATACAATGGGATGGTTCACCAGTTGTTCATAGATTTTAAGAAAGCATATGACTCTGTCAGAAGGAAAAAAAAACTGTACAATATCCTGGTACAATTTAGAAATCCGAAAAAACTTGTTCAGCTAGTAAGGATGTGTCTCAGCGACACCATAAGCAGGATAATAATAATACAGTATGGCAGGTAGGTTCGAGATTCGTAATAGATTGAAACAAGGTCAGGGATTTTCCTACACCCCCAATACCCCCTTTAAATTTTGACGGACAGCCTAAAAGAAATTGATCTACACCCTACCAACAACCCTGAAGTCCCAAAAAATTTGAACGGACGCCTTTCAAAAGAAATCTGAGTTACAGACTCCCAAATTAATCTGATCTGATCTATCTTAACATTAGCGCAGGTAGAGGAAATTTTAATATACGATAATACCTATCATTTCCAGAAATTTATTACAAATTTTCGTGTGTAAAACAAAAATATTCTTCAAAAAGCACCATGCAACATAACCCTTGAAAGGATGAAGTTTGTATGTTTTGACAACGTTAGTTTTTGACTGGCGAACACTGTTTCTTCTGGAAACATCATGCTGTGCTATGAATTTCGTTCATTTTGATAGGCCTGAGCCTTAGATGCTTACTGTCGTGAAATGGTGCCTAGCGATAGAAGTTGTGTACCTGTGGAAGTTTCCAATTGTAATCATTTTATACAGTCTGCCTTATACATGTATGAGTAGAAATGAAGAGATATAGCTTCAATCTTAACTTCCTTACTAGTAGAAAAAAGAAAAGCAAAGTTGAAATTAATGTTACAATCACCTCAGTGTGATATGTTCCTCCAACACATACATAACAATGATTCGGATTATATTGTTAAACAAGCCTTCTAGTACATTTGTTTTAGTTTTGTTGTCAAGACTATGAAGTCGTTAGCAGGACTGATCAATACATCTCGAATTTTCTCGAATGCTATTTGCAATTCCATGATGTTCATGAATGCAGTTGTTTCAAAAATTTCGTGCAACAATGTAGACGAAATTCTAGATGTATCCATAAGAAATTATGGCTTCTGCAGAAGATGAAGTGTTTTTTTCTCGAAGACGTCTCAAAGCAAGAGATGAAGAAGATCGGATAGAAGTACAATAGTAGAAAACGTTAGGAACAGGACCCTATTTCATGATCATTCTCTGAAAGCAATCACTTTATTATCTGTGTTACTTTATTCAGTTATTTTGCAAACTTTACGTGTTCTTATAAGCGCACATGAATTTCTGCACTATTAATTTTAATGGACAACTAAAGTCTTGACGCCACATCCTGTTGGTTACCGTAGCAACGGCGTGGGCTAGGTCTAAACAAACAGTAAGTTTGATTTCAGATAGGTAGAAAATCAGTTGTGGTAGTAATGGTTGTTAATACTTCTCCAACTGTTGAATATTTCGGTGACGAGCAGAAACGGACTGAAAGAATAGAAAATGTTATGGAGTCCAAACATGTATGTTTGCTTACGTATGACCGAGATTTGATACACATACGAGGAAAAGTGCAAGAAAGGACATATGAACAGTAAATATAATAAGTTCAGGTGAGTAGCTAATTTTTATTCCGGTAATTTATGATTTGATGAAACACATACGAAGGTACTATTAACTGTCGAAATCTTGGTTTATGCTGTACCTTGTACACTTTAGCTACAATATCAATTTGCACAGCTTACATAGGGTACAAGAGTTTCGTTTTAGCACTCGTATTTATCTTCTTGAGTGTGTGTCCTTAACTATAACCGAATAAGCAACTTCAATCAAGCTTCTTACATATAATTATCATCTTTTTTTTAAAATCAAGAACTCAGCAATCAATGATGAATTATCCTCATAATCGTATCAACGTGTTCAAAATTGTGTTCAATGGCATTGCGAGAAATTTGTTTACTTCCGTAATTGACTTCTTCCACTTCCTTTTCTAGTTTCAGCCCTTTGGAAACAAAAAAAAGCAACACGTGTCTCTTTCATTGTAATGATGACAATCTAGCACAAAGCACAAAACCATAACGAGTTGTTGAATATCGAAGGAACACCCCAAACCGACTGTTAAACGCCCGTTTGTTTAGACTGTAACATAGCGGATTACCATGGTGACCTGCCGGATCTGACGTAAGACTTTAGTCCCCCATTCCAATTCAGATCTCTTTCATTGTATCCTTTCTTCATGCGGTCAATCATACTAAAATTACAGAATATGATAAGCTTGGTAAATATGCGTTTTGCGTTAGAAGGTGGAGCGGCGTGGGGCCAATTCATTGTATAACAAAGATTCAGTATAGAGTTGAATATCTTCCATACGATGTAGAGCTTTTCGCGAACGGATTTCCAGTTTGACGTCACTCGCATCTTGTACGATGTACGTAGTCACGTTTAGTATTTTGGTCACCTATGCTACCCCTCATATTTCGATTATTTCAATTATAATGTGCATACGAAGAAATATCTATTTTTACGGCCGACGTTCTGCAATACGTAAATTTTTGGATACGCAACGATAAAATGTTCAAAGATTTAGGTCAAAACATTTATATTTAACCACATAACCTTAATATTACAAATGTATGTATGCAGAGGACATTTAAATTAATTATTCGGAAATATTTCGTCATGCAATGATCAACAACTGCGTACGGAGATGGGGTATATAAGTCGCTGCATAGAAAAGATGGGCTTCTATACAGACAATACGATCATCAACTTCTCACCTCAATAATCCAATGGATCTACAATTTTCTCCAGAACAGGCTCACAAGAATAAAAATAGGAACCGAACACAGCCTATTCAAAGAGACTTTAAGCCCCTTTCTTTATCTCATCTACGTCAATGACCGTAGTGGCCCTTTGGCCACACCCCACACACTTGGACTCTTCGCTTATGATACAGAATACTGGACTTCAGCAAGTACCACTAACGAAATACTAAAAAAAAAAAAAAAAAAAACCTCGGAAGAACTGCCAAAACTTTTGTCTCATAGTGCAAAACATGGCTTCTCAATATTAACGATAACATACGCAACTGATCATTTTCCATCCTTCCGGTCTTCATGCCATCAAAGATAAGAAAAAGCATATCAAAATAAACACAGCCACAATAAACCAGAGCAAAACAGTCAAATATATGGGAGTAACACTGGATGACAATATGACCTTCAAGACTCACATTAAGAACTCACGGAAAAAGGACTCCAAGCTCATTCAACAATGACAGCAATCTTCTACTCAGAAAATATCTCCAGAAATATCAAAATACACCTCTACAAATCAATTATCAGAGCCATAACTATGTATGATCATCAGTTATTCCACTCAGAAATAGAGTTAAAACCACTGCAAAAATTAGAGAGATTCGCTATCAGATTCGCCTTCAGACTCTAGAAAGAAGACCCACGAACACTTTACAAACAATCAGAACTGATTCCACTCAACCGATTCGTGAACATTTCTAAAGCCAACTACGTACAAAAAGCCGAAAATAGAAATTTCATATTTCCAAACATCGACAAGGATCAATTTACCAGAATAAACAAACATATCATCACTTACCGAGAACAGCTACAACTAAATGAAAACCGTTTGAACTAATAATCAATGCAAAATCCAATGCCACATTTTATGTCCAGAACGAATTAAAGTTTGGTGCTTTCTACACAGACTCGACAACAGCATACTCCACAGTGGTAACGTCAAAACTCCCAATATCTCATCCTTTACCTTCCAAACCACCTTCTCTAATTCTTACTCGTACCGTCGAACAAAAATATCTGAACTGAACTGAACTTACTCGTATTGTAGCGTCCTACTACAGCGTCACGATACGAAACCTGTCAGGTCATACTCTCACTTTCCCCAAAGACTAAGGACGAAAGTAGCTGGACAAACCAGCCAGAAGCCCCCCCCCCCCTCTCATTTTCATTAACGTTAGGGAATTTACATCGTTGATGATGATGTAAAATTACTTCTCCTTGGACTTCGGCCCAAGCTACACCAAAGCTGTCTTGGTGTTCCTGTTTGGACAGTAGTCCACAATAAATTCATTATTACCTTTATTCCTCTTGACTGCTTTATTGGTTCTTACCTTTTCAAGCCTGTTCCCTCCTTTTCCTTGCTTCTATCCCGTCTTCAGATAGGTAGGTAAGAAGCACTCTCTTGAAACCTAAGTTCTAACCTAACCTTATTATGCAAGCTCGTCTTCAAATAGGCAGGTATGCATATACCCACTAGCCCGTCTTCAGTTAGGTAGGTATGCATAATCCTACCTGCTAGCCCGTCTTCAGATAGGGCATGCATTTATCTTTCTTCTCCATCCCTTTTCATCTACTAATCTAATATTTGCCTTTCATCTCGTCGGATAGTCCCACGTCAGAAGCCGAAGCATTGGTAAAATTATATAAGGTAATTTGGGGTAGCTTGGAAATGTTATATATATTGGCGCCCACAGTGGGGCAACATCAGCAGCATCCAGTGGATGACTGCCAATAACATCTCTCGGGACCATTAGGGGGGAGGTAGCCGTAGCACACAGTAAATATTTTTTTATAAACTTGTCAGCATTCGTTTAATGGAAGTTATGCTAAAATTTCCTTATTCTATAATGTAGCCATATGTTTCTACTTCATTCGTAAATGACTTGTTAATGTATAGCGCTGCATTGAATTGCACGATTATACTTTTCGCCAATGCGTGCAAATTGATCCAGTGTGTAGTACCGTCGTCCACATTGGATCATGTATACGTGAACAGTGGAGTAACTCTTTTATGATGGCACTTCTTACTTTCCTTATTATCTTTTTTTGCATTATGGCTGAATATTGCCCCTCTGTAAGCTTTTCAGTGCTCTCTTCAAGAATGTTTGCTCTTTCTGGAGTGTCTGTTATGATATGATTGCTACCTTTCCTTTCAGTTATTACTTTTCTTTGGTGGTTTTCGGGTATCCAGGACTCTTGCGGTGTTGAGAAAACACCATCAGACGATTTTACTATGTCTATTGCGGGAATACTTATATGACTTTCATAATTATCTAGTATTAGTAACGAAGGGTTTGTTGGTGTCGTGTAGTTATATTTTACAAAATGTTCTAACACTTCTAGAAATAGTTCTCCACTTATCCATCCCGTAGGATTTGCCAAACCTAAGTGTGTTGGGTGGTGCACCGTTGATCACATGTTGCTTGAAATATTTCGTAGGAAAAACATGTGTCGGTACCGGATGCGCTCACAATTACACCTGTCGTAACGAGGTCTGTCTTCTCGCCACTTGTGCATTGATTTAGTTGATGTACTCTCTTCCCTACAATTATTTTTTCCGGTGTTTGAACTGTTGTCGTTCCTGTCTTATCCAAGCTAAAAATATATTAGCCATCGCATAATTTGGGATATTTCGCATACATATATATTATTTACTAAAGAATCTCTCAACATTGTTCTTATTAAACGTCGTCAACCTAAAAAAATTGCAGGGCTCTGGCTTTCGAATACTGAGCTCTCTATTACGCCGAAGAAAACCGCTCATCTACTTCAGTCCAGCAGTTTGTGCTCTTTCCCAAGATGTAGGTGTTTTAATATTGTTTTAGTTGGCCATCCCATACGCCAAACGACTCAAAGCAATGATTGAAATGCCATAACTCACTTTGTTACATGTTTTAAAATATTCTCCAAGTAAATGTTCGTTCTGTCGTGAGAATACTTGTCGGACAGAATAATTAGGTTCTATTTTAATATTGTTACCTGAAGCTCTCTTACATTTTGACATGTATCTACGTGAAGTTGTATGTTGTTTTTTCAATTTAGCAACATTTCTAATTGAATATGTCTGCTCCGCCACTTACTTTACAGCTTTACTCATTAGAACGTATTCATTAATTCTTGCCTATTTTCGGTGGCTTCCCTTGTGGACGAATCATTATTCTATGAGACAGACTATATCAACAAAGAAAAAATCATTAATGAAACCACCCTGATTTTGTGCAATACCCTTTCTCTTAATATTTGTATATAATTCGTTGCAGAAAATTAGAAATGCGACGTCACAACAAAAAATCTGGTAGAATTTCCAAACTTTTGATGGCGAAAATATTGGCGTTAGGAAATGTTTGTGTCCTAATTTCAAATCCGAACTCGAATTTCCTCTATCGTAATCAGGTCAATACAGACATGGAAATGGGGACTTGGTTGCAAAATGTAGGGAAAGCTGAAATTTGGTACTGTAGTAAATAAAGTTTGATGTCCTGAATAACACGTTAATTTATCGGACTTGATGAGCCACCACTCGTACCGCCAAATGGCAATACAGTGTCGGTGACCAATATTTCGACAATATGTACTACTCTACTGCTCACTGCCCTAGTATTATTTTCCTGAAGCATATAATCTCTTTTAGCCTTGACCCTGAATAACTTTTTCTGACTTTGTAACTTGTATATTGGACCATATTGGCAAAATGGCTTCGAAATCCTTTCTATTGCAATAATTCATTCTCTATTGCATCCTACGTTAAAAGCGTTGGTTTGAAAAGTCGTAGAGGAGGGGATAGACATCATTTCATTTTGTTGAATTTTAATAATATTCCGTATAGGATGGTACTACAGGAATTATCTTCATTGCTTAAGATTATTATGACGCTTAACAATACGTGGCGTAACGTTTGAAGATAGTCGCGGTTTTGATACAGTTCTCGTCAAAATGTTGCGCAACATGGTCCATACCATAACATTTTCGACAACTTCTGTGTAGAACATTTTGTATTTTTTTCTGTTACAGAAGTATGTACAGTATGTTTGTATTGGTGCTTGGAAAGAAAATTGTTTTATAAACGAAGAAAAAGTCTGGATGCAGGCAAATTGGTTGTGTTGAAAGTAGCGTTGTAAATAAAAACGTATCCTTCATGCGGTTCAGAATACAGAGTTCGTAAACGAAAGACTATTTGTACGTTACGATACGTACTCGATGGGGCTACATGGTTTTATTAAACGTCTATGCTCCGAAAGAGGTGGTTACTGATAACGCCAAGGATATATTCTACGATGAGCTAGAAAGGCTGTTTGACAGAATGCCGAAGTATAACTCGAAAATTGTGTTGGGTGATTTCAATACAAAGGTAGGGAGGGAAGAAAAATATAGACCTACTATAGGTAAATACAGCCTGCACGAAAAGACCAAGAACAATGGAGAAAGACATAACTTTCGCGATTTCGAAAAAACCTACTGGTAAAGGGCACGTACTTTGAACACAAAGACATAAACAAATACATATGGGTATCTCCGGACGGCAAAACTCTCAACCAGATCGATCACGTATTAGTAGACAGACGAAGACACACCAACATAATGGACGTTAGGTCGTACAGAGGAGCGGAAGGTGACACCGACCATCAATTAGTGATCACAAAGGTAAGGGAAAAGTTATGCATCGCGAACAGAGAAAGCAAGGGGTCAAAACAACTGAAATTCGAAGTGAAACGATTAAATAATCCGAGCATAAGAGCAGATTACCAACTCGAACTCTCAAATAGGTTCGAAATCCTAGCCGACTCGAGTAATAATAATGATGATAATAATGAAATTGATGTAACTAAGATGTGGGAGGCAATTCGTGAAACAATTAAGAGCGCAGCAAAGGAACGCGTAGGTGAGAAGAAACAAAATATAAACAAACCTTGGTTTGATGAAGAATGCCTTAAGATTCATGAGGAACGAAAACAAGCAAGGCAACGATGGCTAAGTAACAAAAGCGAAGCAAATATCAAGCACTACAGTAACGCGAAACGACAAGCCACACGCGGGTTCAGAAACAAAAAGCGAGAATATCTGACGCAGAAGATTCAAGAGATAGAGGAAAACGGCAAGACAAATAACATACGAGATCTATACAAAGGGGTAAACTCGTTAAGAAAAGGTTACCAGCCGAGGTTAGGAATGATTAGAAATGAACGTGGAGATCTTCAGGCTGATCCGACTAAAATTGTCGATGTGTGGAAAAGTTATTTCGACAAACTTCTTAATGTACACAACGGGGAATAAACAGAGGAATTTGAAATCCATACCGCAGAACCGTTGATTCCCGAACCTAGCGGGATCGAGATGTCTGTAAAGAAATTAAAAATTTTCAAATCACTACGAATCGACATTACAGCCAAATTAATTAAAGCAGGAGGAACGGTACTAATTAAGGAACTAATAAATTGATAAGTGTTATATGGAGAAAGGAGATGCTCCCAAAGGAATGGAAAACCTCAATAATAGTTCCGATTTACAAAAAGGGCGATAAATCGGACTGTAATAATTACCGCGGAATCTCGTTACTTCCAACCTGTTACAAGGTACTAAGTAATATTCTGTTAATATACCTAAGTGTATGCGTAGATGAAGTAATTGGAGATCACTAATATGGATTTAGAAGAAATAGTTCGACGTTGGACCAGATTTTCGGCTTGAGACAAATTTGTGGAGAAGAAATGGGAATACAATGGGACGGTTCATCAGCTATTCATTGATTTTAAGAAAGCATATGATTCTATCAAAAGGGAAAAGTTATACAGTACCCTGATACGATTTGGAATTCCGAAAAAAATGGTTCAACTAGTGAAGATGTGTCTCAGCGATCCCATAAGCAAAGTACGGATAGGTAATAATACGTCAGATAGTTTCAAGATCCACAACGGATTGAAACAAGGCGATGCCTTGTCCCCACTACTGTTTAACTTTGCATTAGAATATGCGATTTTAGAAATTAAAGGGGACAAAAAGGGACTATCATTGAATGGTTTGAATCAAATGTTCGTATACGCGGATGATGTAGATTTAATAGGGGACGATGTAGATGCACTACAAAGCAACATCGATGTCTTAGTAGAAGCGTGCGATGAGATAGGCCTACAGGTAAACATAGATAAAACAAAATACATGATAACAAGCCGAAACACAGGGAATGAGGGAAATAAAAACATAAAAATTAGGGATGAGGTCATAGAGAAAGTAAACAAATTTAAATACTTGGGAGCATACGTAACAAGCAAAAATGAGGTCACGGAAGAAATAAAAAGTCGCTTAGTATCGGGGATGCATGTTTCCATTCAGTCCAAAAACTTCTAACATCGCGATTAATATCAAGGAAATTGAAATTAAAAATATACAGAATGGTTATTCTGCCGGTAGTACTTTACGGTTGCGAAAGTTGGAGTACGACCCTAGCAAATGAACATAAATTACGTGTATTTGAAAATAAGGTTTTGAGAAAGATATATGGTCCGAAACGGGACGAGATGACTGGAGAGCGGAGGAGACTGCATAATGAACAACTCCACGGACTGTACGATTCACCAGATGTAAAAATAATGAAATCACGATGACGGGTGATGGAATCACGGTGGGCAGGCCATGTAGATCGGATGGGGAAAACGACGATTATATTATATTCTGGTTGGAAGGCTGGATGGAAGGAGATCATTTGGAAGACCGAGACGTCGTTGGGAGAACAATATTAGAAGAGATCTTCGAGAAGTAGGTGTTCGTGATGAAAACTGGCTTGATGTTGCCCAGGATAGAATCCAATGGGGAACGTTTGTTCCTGCGGCGATGAACTTGCAAGTTCCATAAGGCATAGAGTTAGTTAGTTAGCTGATTTAAAGTCTTTGACGGTATCGTGCCGCATCAGCTCTACTATTCGTGGTGTTAGAAATGTGAAGCTCTAAAGTTCATTTCCCCACGCTTTCGGGAACCTGTAGCTCCGAAATTATGCATATCTTTTAAATTGGTCAGATAAAATTTTGTCTTGCTTTGATGTGAGGAATCTCCTCCCGAAGTTAGATGGTATAATTTTCAAACACGCTGTACATTTATAATGGAATATTCCATATATATAATTGTGTGTGGGTGGAGTTAGTGAAGATTAATAAATAGTTGAAAAGATATATCCGTATACTTACAGGCAATGTTGTTCATGCAGTACACACATATCAATACAGAACATAGAACATCACCCGCACAAAACTCAATTCAAATGCTGACGAAGATCATTAATGAACACTAAAGAGCCAAACTATCTCAAAACACCTCGGCACAGCACGACGTCTACGCTAAGGTGACTATACTTTTTTACAGTGATTCTGGGGAGGATGGGATTACTTCTAACATTATTTGCATCAGTTTTCAAGGGGCACATAACGTAATTTCATTTTTATAAATGTTTTAGAAAAGATAACCTCCACAATATCAAGGATTTAGCGATAAAGTAGAGAATACAAAATTAGGACTCCTGAAAGGAGTAGACCGATATCTGGTAGTAGGTCTAGACAAAAGTCGTTTTCTAATGTTTCTTTCTTAATGAAGCAATAACATTTTTTCGAAGGATATTTATCCAAACCGGGGAGAAAACTGACGAGAAAAAGAGCCGGGGATGATTGCCTTAATCTGGGAAAACTTCTTGGAAACCGGGAGTGAATGGTCACCCTAGTTTACGCAGTTTAGTTGGGTTAAATTATTAATCCTAAATGAATTGCCAGATCCTCTGACATAAAACCTAGAAAATTCGATATTTATTTGAGTTGCTGGTAGCTCGGTTCGTAACGAAACTGTGGTGCATATAGATGCCTAGCGTAATTAAATTTACCAATGTCAAGCCAATCAAAGGAATACTCTTTGGAGGCAAGAATTTTGCTAGAAAAACACATAGCTAAAATGGCTAGAATTTAACGTAATTTCAAAATTGCATGAAATATGACTAAATGTTCCTATGGTTGGCAACACTGGTTTGTATGAGAGATATATAGATAGTATTAATGACAAGACAATCCAAGAATAGAAAGAGTATTTTTTGTAATAAGTTTTGCATAATAACAAGGACCCCCTTCTTTTCATATTTTTCCTGCATTTGCCCCTTTTTTCCCTGTATAAATACACCATTCGTTAGTTTTTCTATTATTGTTATTATTTGGTTGGTGCGAATGAAATGTCCGCTCCATGGGCGTCATTTTCAAAGGCCAAAATAAATGAAAACTAAATTGCCTGGTTAATGAAAGTAGTCGCCCTCTGGAGCCACACACTGTTGCCATCGCTCAGCCAACGATTGGTTTCCGTGCCGAAAGAAGTCTGGAATCTGCGATGCGAAGAAATCCTCAACTGCACGTTGCATCGCCCGATCAACAAGGAAGGTCTTCCCTGCCAAGAACTGATCGAGATGCCGGTAGAGGTGGTAGCCAGTATGAGAGATCGGGTGAATATGACGGGTGAGGAAAGGTTTCATACTGTAACTCACGGAGAGCCTGCACCGTCCTTTGCGCGACGTGTGGGTGGCCATTGTCATGCAACATGAAGACACCATGTCTCTTGATCATTGCTAGATGCTTGCGGACAAGTTTGCGTGCATTTCACGGAGTTCAGGACTGTATCGATCTGCACTAATGGTTTCATCTCGCCTGAGGAAGGCATGATGGATCACTCCCACCATACCAGCAACATGTTCCGTGGGTGGGGAGGTGGTGTAGGACACCGTCCTGGACGTTGTTCACGATCCAACCACACTTAGGTATGACTGTTTACGGTTGTCATAGCAGATCCATTTTACATCTGAAGTGACAATCCGATGTAGGTAACCTTCCCGATTATTCCTTACACTCAAAGAACTGCACACTTTCTGACGCGATTCTTGTTGACCGCTGTCAACTCATGTGGCACTCATGAGTCCAACTTTTCCTTCCATCACACGAAGCCACCGACTGAGAGTGGTGTGGTATATGTCGAACTCGTCCGCAAGGGTACGAACACTTTTCCGAAGGTCCGCTTCCACGGTATTCCTGAGCAGCTCATCCGAACATGATGCTGGTCAGTGCCCACGGGGCTCATTCTGCTAAGTCACCGAAACGAAATTTGACAAACCAACAGCTAATGGTGCGATCATTCGCCATTCCTGTCCCAAATGCACTGTTAATGCTTTTTGCGGCTTGCTGTGCAAGTTCCCCAGTTTGAATTCCTAAAGATAAATCACTCGCAATTGTGTGTTCTCTATGGCACACTTTCATACGACCCTGTTCAAAAACACACTGCTTCCTGACTGTCTGGGTACCCCAGCATGTTTGCTGTACGTATAGAGAGTTTGTGACGTTAGACGCGTGACCTCAGTCGATTTGAGTGTTGTGTTCCTGACGTGCGTTTCCCACCAGGTGTCAAAGAGGTAATTTCATTCGCACCAACCAGTATAATAAGCCAGTGTTGCAACTCCAATCCAATTTTGCCCAAGTTGACTACTTTATACTGCAAAATAAATTTCAGTCACCTGTCAAATTTACTTTCGTATCTATACCGTTTCAAAGTTAACTTTGAATTCAGACGTTTACTTTACAGTGCACATATCCCATCTTTCCCTGTGCTCTTGATATGTGTACGACACGTGACGCTAGATGTTGTTTAATACGTTCAAGTAATGTTTATAAAGGACATTACGAGCGCCGAATGTACCAATTTGTACCCTGGACTAGATTATGATAGAGGAAAACTGATTTCGGGTTTGAAATTAGGACACCAAAATTACCTAACACCAATATTTTTGTCACAAAATATTTCGAAATTCTACTTGTTTTTTCTGAAGTTGCCTTTATATTTTTCTGCAACAAATTAAATACGGATATTAAGAGAAAGGGTATTGCATAAAATCATGTGGATTTTCTTTACTATTATTATTATTATTATTATTTAATTCCTTCTAGTACCTTTTTGGGTTCTTGTTTTAACAGCATTAGTGCTTTACTTTTACCATTTTATTAATAATATCTCTGATAAGTTGTAATGTGTACTGGCCGTTTGAGTACAGTGTCTAAAAATTCGGCTCCTAGTCGCGACTTAGAAAACGTTGAATCGAATCGTGTGCCCGCACCTATATTATTTTTTCATTTTCCCGAAACTCTAACATAAAAGTTATCCAAATTGCATTCGCGACAATACTCTTACTTTGAGTACATCGTCCATTGTTAATAATCTCCATAGAAGTATTTTTCTTTTAGATTTGACAGTGATTTTGAGAATTCTTTTTGTGAAATGTTTCTACGATGAAAATTTCTGTATCGAACTGGCTATGCAACAAAAGCAACAGACATAATGTTATTTGGTTTTAACTTCTGCTTATCGCAAATCGTTGTGACGTGTAGGAGTAACCCTATAGACTCAGGCGGACATCTTTTATTCGAAATGGGAGAGACTTGACCTATCGAGAAAGTACATTTTCCTGAAATGAGCTCTTATAGGAATATGTTTTGACGGGAATCGGTGACACCAGAGCTTGGCGAACAAGCAAGTTGGACAAAGAAGTCAGGTTTGATTAGTTTTCTGTGAGCCAAATATGTATCGGTTGCCCAGATTCATAGGAACTTGTTGAAGTGTTATGTCAAGACAAGGCAATATGTAGCGGAATGGTGTCAGGTGTTTGACGCACGACGACATAATATCGCAAAGGAGAAAGAACCTGGCAGAATTGGTCGGCGCAACACAGCGACAATACGTGAACACTACACATGTCGAGGAGTGAATCCAGCAAGACAGGTGTAGACCACTATGAATAATCGCATCAGAACTGAAGTTATCTTTTGGAATCATTTACCATATCATGGTAGATGTTTTGCAATATCGAAAAGTGTGTGCAAAATGGGTGCCACGTGTACTAACCGAAGACGACAAGCCTGCATGGATGATATCTTTGACTATCCTGCGGTGCACAGTGAGGCGAAACCAGGCGATTCTTGGCAGAAACCCGGAAAATGAAGTAAAAGAGTGACGCGAAATAATGTGCTATAATGAACCTTAATAGTGTCCAGGTAAGTTTCTGTGCAGGAAAGGAATGGTGAGGCACAGGCCCGTAGCCAAGGGGGGGGGGGCTTAGCTCCCTCTAAAATTTCCAATCCCCCTTAAATTTTTCCTAGCCCACTACCAGTACTTTGCATACATATACGAAAATTAATGGTCAAACATAATTATACTTGATAACATTTTAATAATTTTCTATAGATGCTCTTAAATGTATATTATTGGTACAAATTTGTATTTTTATACATATAACGTATTTCATTATTATCGAATCAAATGTAACTTTTATGAATAAAAAATCAGGACTTTATACATAGTTTTAGAAGTACTTTCCTATAAACTTCAGAAAAGGCGCCTTTGACGACCCCTTTCAAAGTTGAACATTCATTTTTCAAATTTCTTATGTGAGAAATATTACAAAATGATATTCAAACGTGAAATAACGTCTTGTGATAATAAAAGGGAATTGTTAGACGTATCAGGTGCGGTTCGGAAGGTAGATGACAATTTTTATAAAATTAAAGAAAAAGTTAGATATGTTTGCGAGTGTCATCTGAAGTTAGTTTCATTTAAAAGAGACTATGCTCTCCGTATACCAGGCGTACCGGTTAATAATGCAGTTTTTTTTTTTTTTTTCAAGAGATAGCGTTGGCTTGGCAAATGCTTTTGATTCACTGTGATCTGTATGCCATTTTCTTGTAGTGATGACAAGCGTGAAAACCTGATAAGTCAAATGGTACGAAGGCGTTAAGATCATAGATATTTTGACGCTAACACATGTCGAAGTTCGTGCCAAAAAAGAGTATTTGCGCGAAGTGTTACTTCATTATGAAGAAAAGTACTGCTGAAAGTTATCGTATACAGCAGGAAGCTTACGGTGAACATGCTCCATCTCAAGATACGTGTGAACGCTGGTTTAAACGCTTTAAAAGTGGTGTTTTCGATGTTAAAGACAAGGATCGCCCAGGTCAACAAAAAAAGTTTGAAGATCAACAATTGCAAGCATCAACCAGCAAGGAAGAAGAAACGTGTCAAACTCAAAAGCAACGTGTAGAACTATTAAGCGTTGATCAGCAAACAATTTACAATCGTTTACAAGCAATGGGAAACATTTTAAAGGAAGAAAAATGAGTGCCACATCGACTGACCGAAAGAAAAATGGAAAGGAGAAAAGTCGTAAGTGAACCCTTGCTTCAAAAGCACCAAGGAAAGTCCTTTCTGCATCGACTAGTGATTGGCGATGAAAAATGAGTATATTTTGAGAATCCCAAACGCACAAAATCATGGGTTGATCCAGGTTAACCATCAACATCGACTACAAGGCCAAATCGCTTCGGCAAGAAGACGATGCTCTGCTCGGTAGAACCGTTAATAGTAATCGCTACCGATAATAAATAATCAATTTGTATCATGCGTTGATTGTCAAACGGTCGCAATGGGACACAAAACACGGCAAAGTGATTTTGCTTCGCATGATCACACGCATCACAACCTCTTAAAGAGCGCTAAAGAATCTTGCCTGGGATGTATTAACCCACCCGCCGTATTCATCAGATCTTGCCCCTTCATGTTATCATTTGTTCCAATCGATGGCCCACGCGCTGTCTAAGCAGCACTTCACAAAGTACGAAGAAGTGAAAAACTGGGTCTCTCTTCAAATTACCAGAAAGATGGGATAAATCTGTAGCTGGTGATGGACATTATTTTGAATAAAAAAACTTGTTATGTCTCTCTTCAACATATCTTGTTTTCTTTGCTTCCAAATCCGCATTATTAACCGCTACTCATAGCATAAAAATATAGTCTAATAATAAACACTGAAGTATTCACTTCCATAAATTAGAAGTCTACCTACACCATTAACTTCTTTGTTCAATAAAAGCGCAGCTAACACAGCGAAAATTTCCGGTATCATTAAGCCAATTCCTGCCTGGGACCAACTTGATACCCCCACAGGAACTCGGTAAACTTCCCCTAAAAAGATAGGGATGGTTTAACATATAAAAACACGAAAGCACCTTAGGCACCATTAGGGTTGTTCAACTCCTTACAAAAAATATATAAAAAAGGCTAAGAAAATAAAAATTTAAAGAACAAAATTCCGTACTGCTTCCAGAAACAAATAGTGCAATAAAAATTCTCCATTGACATTTGTGTATTTTTTCAATCGTGGTTAAGAGAAATAGAAATATGAAGAAGAATAAACATGTCTGAAAGGACCTGCCGCTTAGGCGAAACGCTAAAAAAGTTGACAAAAAATATAGCAGATTTATAACTTGTTATACTCAGCAAAAAATGACAAACACAATGTAACCAAATAGATTTTTAAAACCATAATGGTTAAGGATATTTCCAGAAGTTTTACGCACGAGAAAATGATCTCCTCTTTTAATGATATTTTCTACAAAAAATTCTGGGTCAAAGGAAAGAAATTCACCAATAGCAAAAACAGGCACTGATTTCATTTGTAAAGAAATGAAAGAACCCAATAACAAAGATACAAAAGAAAAGTTTCATCTATTAATATCGATATGATATTTGACTTTTGAGAGACAGACGAACAAACGCCACAATGCAGAATCCATAAGATCGTGCCTAGAAGCAGCTGAGCTTAAAAAAACAGTGCTTATTGGGTTCCAGAATTATTCATAGGGCACGAAGTCCTTTTAGTAGTAGTTTCCACTGAACATACTACGCATATCAGCCGAAACATATCTTCCCACACAAAAGTGAAAGGAAGTGATGATTGAATTCCAAGAATGCGGGCTTCGATTCTTCAAAGATCCGACTATAAGAAAGAAGTAGGTTGAGTCAGATCACATGTTGGTTTGGCAACCGAAACTGTAGACTAGTATCGAAATCGACACTGGTCTGATTGTCTCGATTTAAATAGAGAAATAGATAGATTATTCCAAACTATAGCTATCTTAAATTCTGGAAATGATAATACCATGCTTGTAGATCAGTTTTGAATAATAGTATGATAATTTGGCGTAATATATTGGCTCATATGCTTCATCAAATCAAGCAACCGATCCCTCAGCTATCAGGACCGGTGACCCTTCAAAAATTTTGTTTGCTGATGGGCCTGGGTTAAATCAGGTCTAATATATCTAGCCGTTAACCGTTTCTCTGTTACTTTCTCCGTAATAATCATGCCTTATAGTTGAAAATTATGTGCGATATTTGCGGCGAGTTAATGCAATATATACCTATATATTATACAGAGCTTGTAAAGCAACACCGACATACCTACCTCACGCAATTCCTGATACGAAAATAAGAGAAAAAAAGTATAGACCATCGAGGATGCTCAAATGCTTCGTTTCGACGCTATTGGTTTCTGAAAGTGTGGGAAAATGAACTCTTAATCTTGATAGTTCCAATATCATTAAGAGTATAACTAAGGCGGCATGGCACCCTCAAAGACTTGAGACCTGCTCTATCCAGACTGCATATTCGAAAATTATGCAATAGATGCACAAGAAGTGGCCCAAAGGAAGTAGGGGATTCCCAGACATTCTCTGGAGTAAATGTGGATAGAAATAAGCGCGAATAAGACGACTTTCCGTATGAGTACAGATGATAAAGGTAATCACTGGCATCTAACCGGGCAATGACAGTCTCTTTTACTGACAAAAGTACAGCAAATTCGCTTAAATCTATGTAAGTTATTCCTGTTTGTTATGCAACCACACATTTATGTCCGGGATTTCACGCCTTTAACGATTTGAAATCCTCCTTCATTGGTATATTTTCTTACCGAATTTCTGTTTTTTTTTTTTTTTTTTAAAACTAAAGGAAATTTTGAGGACCCCGCAGTTTGGATTCTTGCCCAGATCTAAACATATTTGATACTTTTATATGAAAATATTAGGAAGACAACTTCTGCTTTTTGGTCAAAGAATCAACAAACAAGCCGAAAGCCGAGTTATGTTCTGCATTGTTATTAAGTAAAAAGCAGAGAATGCAGTTTGTCATTGTTAGGAGGAAAAAGAAACGGAAAGACAGCAAAATACAAATGAAAATTAGAAATTTTGATCAATATTGCAATGACCAAAGTTTACTTTGATTAACGATGATCATAGGGAAGATGGGGGGAGGCAGTGGGTAGCTGAAGGCTTCTTCAGGGCTCACTTTTGTGAAATACACTATTAATTGAGAAATTGATCGAAAAAGTGCACTACTATATAACTTTTCATATATCAAAAAATCGTTGAAAAGTAATGTTCTGGATTGGTATGCCAAACATTAGGGAGGAACCGCCCCCTTGCCCCCCATGCGCACGTCTATGATAGGAATAATATGTTTATTATTTGTTGCATCGTAGAAAGAACTCGTAGCTTCATGTGGAAACTAACTCTTTTATTTATTGAGTAGCTAAAAAATATAATAATAAATCACAGCCATATTCAATCCACTAGGATGAGGCCTCTCCCCGAAGGGAGGAGTTGGTCTACTGCTCCCACGCTGACCAGACGGGTTGGGAGAGGAGAGTCGAAGCCCTAACTGTGATCGCCACTGTATTTTATTCACAGTAGCTCCCCAATTGTCCTCACGATGCTGGGTCAACACCGAAATTTTTTGAGCCCCCACCGGGAATCGAACCCGGGACCGCTCGCACTGAAGTCGAGCGCGCTACCGATTAGGCTACGCAGGAGCTCAGCTAAAAAATATAAACGCATGTAAGTATGGAAATTATCTACTTACATAGATCTATTGTAACTGATTAATAAGGATATTATAGAAATCGAACTTTAAACAATATAATGGTACATTATTAGATTACTTAATTATGTTTACGAAACGGGATGTCTCTACGAATCTGTAGACATGGTTGAGACATATGTGAAAGAAATTATTTACCCTGTACCTTAAGATTTACATTATTTTATTTTAATTAACAAATATTGTAACCAAAATGCAAGATTTAATACAGTAGTTAAATTGTTCATATCATTCTTCTGGCTGTAATTTTTGCAAATATGTTGATTCCCACATGATATACAAAGAAAATACAGTAGTCTTTTATTTCTATTTTTTGCAGACAAGAAGCAAGATAAAAAAAATCAGTAAGTGGTGCACAAAAGCAAAAATCAGCCAAAAGTTTACATGCAAGTTCCACCATATTATATACAGATTCTGCATCACAATGAATCTTCGCCATTAGAAGTGGAAACAAACACCTCGTTGACGTTGATCATTTTGTAATAAAAATAAGTTGGAATCACCGAGTGTCACAAGCATGTCCATCTAGGATATTTTCACTAACCCAATTGCGTGTATTTTCTTTTGATATCTATAATAAAAATGAAAGTTTAGTAGGCCATGTTGATGGTGGTGAAATGATTGTCTGCAAAAAGATGAATATAGCGAAAGATGCAGATATGGTGGCTTATTGGATTGCTTGTGGATCCAGTGACTATTACCACCACATTGTGCCATTGGATGTCTTAGTAGTGGCATTTCACTAGTGGCAAACCTACAAGATCTCAAACACCTTTTGTTGGGACGAAAGCAAATAGCGCGAAATACAAAAAAGGGGAGTGTATATTGCACTCACCATCAATAGTTTACTTTTTGTAAACTACTTGCTCCTAAAACTGTCTCTTTAATTATTTTTGTTTGTAGTTCTGTTTTGTTTGCAAGAGAAGGGTTATGTGACTGACAAAATACTGTTGTAATTGATCATCATGAAAATGATAAACCTGATACAATCAGGAAAGCGTCAATAAGGATGGCCGGCAACAGGACTCAAGTAGGTTCGACAGCCATCCTAACTGAGACTTGCCATTTTCACTATACGCATGCTGAGACAAAACTAATGCCCTCGCAGCTTCCAAATCCTCAGAACAGAACTCGCCAAACTTCGTTATTCTTCAAACAGGAGATGGGCAAAGGCAAAGATGAAAAGGTACAAGGAAGAAAACTCAAGGAGGATTTAAAATTTTTCGCATTTTTTTCGATTCTGCGCTTTCAAAGGTATTTTTTCCTTTGATTTTCAAAATGTTTTCATTGGACATCTTTTCACGAACACACATCTCAACACTTCAAGAAACGAAATACATTTGTTTAACCATTTAACGAAATGACAATCAAATAATCTGCGCTCCGCACTTTCACTGGAAAAAATACTCAATAGATTCGATTTATTCAAACTAAAAAAATTCATATTAAAAACGCATAAAGAAAATAAAATCTTCATATTTGGAATAATTCTTACAACGAGAGCAGCACGCACGATGGCATGTACAGTTGATATAAAACGTCACATCGGATAACCCGTATACAAAATCCAATTACTAATCTTAGAAACCACATCACGCAATTAAGTCAAAGAATAGCCCAGTCCCTAATAGCGAAGATCTTCGGGCAGGTAGGTTCGAATCCTGAGACTTCCGACGATAAAGATGCCTGTACAGTCACAGAAGTTAGTATTGCGGAAGTCTAGCAATTCTTTAACCTATTGTGTAGCATTTATTTTCTATTTTACTTATAGTTATGGACAGGGGTGGATTTCGGGCCTGGCCGGGCCAGGCTAAATCCTGCTGTAATCCGTTATACTTTCAGTTTTGGCTCTGTGGATAACCAAAAATTACTTTACAGAATCGGTCAGACTAAAATTTAAATACTGTATTAACTGAATGCATATTAACTCTCAGAAGCATTGTCATGTCAGCTAGCTTTGTGTTTGCTTAGGGTTTCTTCTTTCAGGAAAACCTCTCCTCTCCGTGAAACGGTTGTATGGTTCCGAGGGTACTTTTGAAGACTCCAGAAAATTTGAAACTAGGGGCGGATTGGCCTGGCCGAGAAAACGGAAATTCCCAGGTATTCCCCCTCCCGCCGGCCCTTTTGTCTTGGAAGCGTAATGTTACCCAATAAAGATGACCACATTTGCTACTACTTGTAGCGTATTAGCCATTTCGACACACAAAACTCATGGCCAAGCTAACATCCCCGTTAAAAAACGAAGAGCCCTCTGTAAAATATCTTCACTTTCTCCACTTTTATTGTTAATATCATAAACTCACTGAAAGCAAAGGACAATTTGAAGGTTTCGACGTTCACTTGGGTTCCTTTGCCCTCCTCCGGCCTCTCCTCGGAAGATGTTAATACAACACGTTGTCAATCGTGGCTGCTACATCCTGAAGGGAAAAGGAGATTGATTGGTAAGAGAGCGAGAAAGAAAGAGAGAGAGAGAGAGAGAGAGAAAGATGATAAAACGCTGATTGCTCACAACTTCGGTGTACTTTATGAACACGAGGGTTGTGGGTTGTTGATGTTAAAGAACTTGACCTTTCTCTAGATTGGAATGGAAAGGAACAAAATTGTCCTATTCCTTTCAGATTCCACCATTCATAAGTTCATTCAAAAACATTTATTGGTTTTAAATATTTGTTTACAAGAGCGAAGCGCCAAGGGTGTCGCCAAATACTAGTCTCATAAAACCCTCTTCGTTGCTCGTTTCCGACAATAACTGTGAATATTTTGCGCTGTTTCTATTCTCGAGATGCTATATAAATATAGGTTGCGTCAGGATCGGGGAAACGGATAAACAAACAATAAACATTGTCATTGATTCTACAAATCGGATACTTTAGTAGTATATTACTAATAGAATGAAGAGGGGTCGTGATAGTGACTAAATTGTTACAGACACCATAGTGTTAGTTTCGTTCATTACTAGTTGTGAGTGAGAAATCTTGGGTGCAATGCGTATAGTGAAGTTTGTTTTGTTTTGGTGATAGTGCTTTTGAATCCTGTGTTGCATTTTATCTATAATTTCTGGGACATTTCTGCAGCAGCTGTTGATATTAAATAAAAAAGGAAGTTGACACACACTGTCAAAAGTTGCAAGAAGAGATCTCCAGCAGCCCAAAGAAAGTATATAAGGGAATGTATGGAGTCTTCGATGGAGTCTAAGAAATTTCTAGGTTTAGTATTAGAATTTAGGATTTTGTTTGCTTCCAACTTCATTTGAGCTCATTATGAAAAGCACTTCTAAAAACAAGTGAGGCGGATTCCAGTCGGGGGACTGTGCATATGAGCTACAGCTTCAGCTGTGAGCATCCTTGGATTATTAATTTTCCATTGGAAAAATTGCTCCGAGAGTTTTGCAACGACACCTCAACTATTTTCCTAGGTCTAACAGTTCCTGAGTTGAATATTTCCCTCTCCCGGTATTTCGACCCCCGCCCTGTGATCTGGATGAATAATACGGCTTTGCCAAGTCCTTTCCATTACACTTGAGAAGAAACCTTCATACTCCTAATTATTGAATTAAAATATGGGCCCCGGAACTCGAAACCCGCCCCTGCGATTTGGATGAATAATATGGGATTGAACTCGTCTCAAGACTTTTCCAACGATACCTCAACCACCAAGCCTAGTAGTTCCTGAGTTGAAAGTTGTCGACAAACAGACGGTCAAAACGGGACTCCGGGGTGGTCTCCTACTTCCAGTGGCGGTTCTAGAGGAAGAAAACTAAGAGGGGGAACTCAACGTTGCATATTATATATATATACGTATATAAAGTGTTTCTATTTTGATGCTGTCCATAATTTACATTCTCTTTCTTTCCTCTTTTGCCTTCCCACCATTCGTTCCAATGCGTTTTTCAGTACAAGCTCTTCTCAGACAATGACCCAACAAATGTTAGTTTGTGTGGGTGGGTGTGATACACATTAGTCCATTTTCAGTCATTTTTTTTAAAATTGCATATTAATTCTCCTTAGGTATATCTATGAAGGAAATATGTACGTTTAAAACCTTTTTCAGTGTAAGAAAACAATAATTAGTAGAAGCAAAAAAGTGAACATTTTAATATTTTTCATCAATGCATGGAATTTATGGAATTTACAGAGGGAAACTTATAGTTAACTGCCAAATCTACAGTGGATAAAATGACTTGATTGGATTTTACACTGCGGCATTAAGAGTCCCTCCCTCTACACACACATACTTAAAAATCTATAAATACCAAACTGGATATATTGTATAATTCAACACCAATTTAGACCTAAATAAGATGATTTCAAAAAAACATAAAACTACGGAACAAAGATTTCTACTTTTTATTCGTAGGTCGGACTAGAATTTCCTATATTATTTTTATAGTAAGAAGTAAGTCGGACAACGATTAGCGTTCTGTCGTTTTCGATATAAGCTACTGGTGGTATAATTTCGAAATAACACCGCATTGCCTATAAGCAATAAATTTAATTTTTAGATGATGTGGTTTTCCCTTTGTTACAACGTTGTTGATAGTGAAGACTTTTAAAAGGTTTTAAAAACAAAAAAATACTGTGTTACATGACCAAAAAACAATAAAATAACTACTTGAAACTTGTTCTAAGAAATTAAAAAATCGTTTAAAACTCGACAAAATGCAGTTTCTAACATACACTGTGACTCCCCCCCCCCTTCCATGTTTATAGAAGAAGCTTATCATGGTACACTTCATGTTCAAGAATCGATAACATTAAACTTCTCGCAAAATAAATATTAATTATACTAAATATTCCAAGACAATTGAGGAAAAACTAGGATGGCCCACCCCCCCCCCCCCCCCGGCCTAGAACCGCCTCTGCCTATTTTCTTAGGAAAATTCCTTGTCCACCTATTGCACAATTTTGAAATACATTTTTTAATAGAAAAGGTTTGATTAGGATTGCTACTCGTTCCGGAAAATCCGTGACCGTACCAGAATCGAGATCTGCTTCCCGGTATCCCGAAAATAATTCTCGAAACGTATAAATGTCCCGGTTTGCATCGAAGAATAGAGGAAGGGGAAATATTGTTTCCTTTCTCCATTCACTTCAGTTAATGAGTTTGGCATCTCAAAGTTTTTAAAAATTCTTGGCTACATAGAACAATGATTTAATTCAAGTTCACGATTCAATTCACCTTAATATTGAACGAAACGTCTAATTCATTTGGCTGGGGAAAAAGCGTTTTGTTGCTCAATGCGTATTGCGCTATTACCCTTTGATTTTATCTGCCTCCTGTTTCGGAGATATTTGAACCACCGATTGAATTTCTTGGTAATTTTCCGCTGACCATAACAATGCCAAGAAAAAAGTAAACTTTGTTCAGTAAAATCGGCAAGGCAACAATGAGAAATTTTTAAAAAATTTAAATAAAATAAAAACGTATGAGTTGGGAAAATTTATTTTTTTGTTTTATTAGTTGTAGATTTTTTTAAAAACTGTTTCTTCTTTTTACACAGCAATGGGGACGTACTTCGACCAGGGAATATTTTAGCAATTTTAGAAGTAGTATCATTTTCATTGCGATTACTTAGATGCAGAGCGTTGGATATAAAATTGACGGTTTTTAACACAAAGATATTAAATGAAGTGTTTAACCCTTTTTTATTTTGCACATTTCAAAGATTTTCGTAAATTGGTAGCGTTCCGGATTTTCACTCTTGAAATATAGCATCCCTAGGTTTGAAGTATTTGAGGGTACCATGATACCTCAGTTGTTCTGTTTTTGGAAATATCAAGCTCTAAAACTCATTTTCACACGCTTTCGGAAGTCTATATGGTTGAAATGAAACATTTATCTTTTGTTTCCATATTAGGAATCCCGTGAAAATGTTTTGTCGGTGTTATTTTGCCTGTATATAACGAAAGGCAAATTTTACACGAGTAGATAAGAAAAAATGCTCCTGCACAAATTTATTTCCTGCAGAGTGGTCCTCGAAATTAAAAATCTTATGGAACAATATGCAATGGAAAAAACTTATCAGTTACAACTAAAAAGAAAACACGTAACTATAAAAATTACTCGTCTTACGAGAAATTTAGTTTGCTAAAAATCATAATCACCATATTGGAATATTTTTATAGCCTCTTTCTGGATTTCGGTCACATGGCCTCTTGGGGTGATGTCTGTTGCTGAGTGGCGTTCAGATTTGATCCATTCTTGAGCTTATCTCTCAGCAGGAAAGAATGAAATTCTAGTGTCTAGTCCATTGACAGATATGAAAAGCAAGGCACGAAGAGTAAGCTTCTCATATTTGTATGTGAGTTTGAACTCTTCTAGGGTCAGAGAATAGTTTCTGGGGAAGCTAAAATGTGCAGGTGTGGATTTCGGCTCTGGACTAGCCTCGCAGAGAGGGGGATAAAAACTCAAAAGTTTCCAAACTCCTAGCCGAACGAAGCAGAATAATTGTTATTATGTAATGACCCTAAAATTGTCCCTTCCAAGCAGTGGGCCAGGCCAAAAAATGAAACCGAAATCCACCCCTGGTTATGGACTAGATATGCATCCTTTTGGCTAAGCCTGTCACATACTGTTTCTCAGTCATGTCACGGCTTAATCATAGCTACCTGTCTGGCCCATAAATATAAATAAATACTAGTTTTGTTGATACAATTGATTCTGTACCTACAGAGGCTTGATGCACAGAAAAAATCGGAAGTTGCCTCCATTTCATCTTTGGATACTAGGTTTGTGTTGAACTCCCGTAATACGTGACTGTACAACATATTATGTAAATAGATAAGTACGCTCATGCAATTAGTATTTAAGGTAGGGTCGCAGCTTGGCTGTTTGCAAGGGGGAGCAAACTTTGATTTTGGCGTCCCCTTCGAAGAAGCCTAAAGCGTACGAGGACTGGTGCATACGTGAATCAATTATGAGCAAAGTAAGCCTATGTAAATGTAAAATAATACTAATCTATTCCATTTTTCTTCAGCGCAGTTTCTATTAATTTAATAAACATATTATACTATATGTGATGATGTGAAATTAATAAAGGATATTAAAAATAGTTACCGTTTTTGCATGCATAATTTTAGCCATTGTATGATAGTCGCACTCCTATTTTAGGGTAAGTTTTTTCGTATATTTCATTCTATGCTTAAAAGCTACAAGATTTGTCAAATATTCCATTTATTGAATTATAAAGAGCAGTCTTTAATAAAGAACTATAGATCCGATTGCAAACGAGTGAACTAAAAGTTTAAAAATTATATATTTACGAATTTTAAATCTTGGAAGTCGGTACTCGGTACTCGGTATCACATTATTAGCTTTTTTTTAAAAAAAAAAAAAAAAACCGTACAACGGAGCATCCGACGAAAAGTTATGATCGAACATACATTAATAAATACTAGCTTGAATTTTAAGGTCAGTTAATATTTTGGTGCACAGAGTGATTCTAAGTTCGAAGTTTCGTAGTTCTTTGATGAAAACTACGGCTTCCATTGATGTTTGAAATTTGCACATAGTAGATAATAATGTGAGATTGCAATGCCATCTTGCGTCAGAGATTCACATTATCTCGAAGGGAAAAGGAACCTTAAAGCAAGGAAAGTATTTTCTTTAATAGTATAACGGTTTATTATTCAATGTTTATATCAAGTAACTACTTGGAATTTAATAATGACACCAACGTTGAGGACCGTACTGCCTCTGGTTGTTTTCCTAACCTTCGTCCTGTTCCCCGTTCCTGATGACTTATTTTTCATCTGAAACTAAAGATTTCATTTATGAGTACTAGCAGTATGCTCACTATATCAAATACTGAAATTCTTCCCTACGGGACCACAATATATTACAATCTGCTGAAATATTGTGTCGAGAAAACTGTTCCTTTATTGGGAGAGAAAGGTTTTATTAGAAGAGATTACGTCACAAAACTTTAGCGATATCTGATAAAAAAAAAAATTCAGAGAGACTACAAGTCCTACTGTTGGCTATTACCCAGAGACCGACAAGGAATGAAACGTCGAAAATTACTTACAAAAAAATCAAAAAGAACTCGTACTGTCATTGCTCCGTCTTGTTTGAAAGAAGGTCATATGACATACTTGAGAAAGTCGGATCTGATTAATTGTTATATCAGAGAACATTCTTGAATTGCATTTAATATATTGCAACCACGACCTTAATCACCTGACATCAAACTAGTACAGTTGTATGCTATTTATGTTCAATATAAGATGAATCCTTTGCAGCGTGATGGAACTTCATCATACTGACCACAAAAATTCTAGTAGTATGAAAATACAGAACAAGGGGACTCTGTAGATGCATTTATTTACAAAAAAATAATACGAAGCAGCAGCAAATATAGGTTACGAAACTGTCTCGTCTTTTATATTTCATCTCTCTCAGTTTCATGGTTCCATCAATTACAATAGGGATTTCAGCTATTTTTTTTTTATTATTATTTTTAAATAAACAATACAAATATTGTTTATTTAAAGATGTGAAGTTCCAGTTTTCATAATTTCTAAAAAAAAAAAAATAATAATAAAAAAAAAAAAAACCTGCCGAAACCCACCCTAAAATTTACCTTCAGCCCTACCCATTTTAAAACGACCTGGCGTCATTTTGGGTTGGCTCTGACGTAAGATGTGCCTTTTGTCACTGTTTACATTAGTATCAAGGCAAGGAGTGTGTGTGTGTGTGTGTGTGTATGTTTCAAGCAGTTCTGAATTTCACAACTCAAGTTTTCTCAATATTAGCATTTAACAAATCTTGGCTTCAGTTCTAATGCTTGGCAGCTTATTTCTATAACCCTGTTGCCCATATGAATTAAAAAGGCAATATTATGCCATCATAACGCCCTTTATCTTTTACTGTTAACAGAGAACAGAAAAATGGTTCAATATTATCGCATTCTCATGTCGGTTGGACTGGACAGGAAAGCCCAAAATGATAATATACTATGTTATTTATTTTCATTTCTCCTGCTAGTACTTCTAAATATGGATACCCAATACTATTTGGAACCATAACTACTTAGTGACTTAAGTGTAAGGATGTTGAATTATGTAGCTATCAGTGATGGAACCTCCTTTCCGAACCTATAATGGCTTCAGTTGGTAGAGCGTAATGTAATGTACTGCATTTATATTACATTTTCTTTGGGCATCAGTCATAAGCAATTTGTCCTTTACAGGCAGTAATTTCAGTCACCCTTGTCTAACCAACACCCCTGACTTTCTTTCGGTGCCCCCTCTAGCCCGGGATTAGTTGCAGCCCTGAATTATAATGTATTAGGATACGAAAAACTTACACGCCTACAGCTAAATGGAAGGGGATGTAAATTTGTTCATTAATATCTTACAAGGAAATACTAAAATTTCACTTTATCTTTGACCAGAATGGACGTAATTACTTCAAAAAACTTTCGATACTGAACACAAGTAAATTCGACAGCGATCTAAGTATTAGCCTTTAAAATAAACGGATTGCATTGCACAATAATTGCTTCAAAGTAACTTTAATAAAGGTGGAAGCAAAAGCACCTTTGAATGACATATCCACTAAGCGGACTGTATAGGAAAAGACTATAAGGAAAGACTGTTACATCAAAAAAAAAAAAAAAGTCTGTACAAGAAACTGAACTCGGACATCTATTTCAAGTTGGACGTTGGAATGCATACAACTTAATGAAAGTTTGGGCTTTTGTTAATGAAATAATAATCACCAATGCATTACATAACAATTTTATTAACATTTTTCAAAAGAATCTTTCATCATGATGCATCCTTACAATATAAACATTGTATCTAAAAAAAATGATGTACAAAATGTAAGCGTTAAACGCAAATAACACACGCACATGAACGATTCTTATATATATTCAGCAAATACGACATACTGTTTGGGGGCAATTACCACTACAATTTATTTTAAATTATTTAACAGAAAATTATTTTCACACGGTTTTGCAAGTTTTCGCAAAACGAAAGTTTCAGCACGAAATGAAGGACGTTTCTGTCACACACTCAATGCGTTACGTCTGTTCCTACAATTTAGTTTATTTGGAGAGGCCACAATACCAACAGATACACCACACAAAACATACATCAACATACCCTCTAAGAATACAGGGAAGCTTATGAGCGTTAAATTCCACCTTTTTACACAAAAGATATACGTCATAGTCCACAGAAATTTAGCTACAAGTTCCCCAAAACATAACATTTTCAGTCCTATACTTGATTTTTTTCAGACTTTACTTACAATAAACTCTCCGCCGATATCTCCCGAGAATTCATGAGAAAAACTTACATTCAAAACAAGGCGATACGTATTCTAAAATTTTCTTCAATGAGCTCTACTATTTGAGGTTACGTCTACGAAATGATACAATTTTTATCCTTGAGGATAGACCACTTCGCTAACAAGTGGTCGAAACGCCATCTACTTCATAATCGGCACACAACCGTTCAGCTCAATACTATTTCGGTTATGCTTAACTATACAACTTCATGACAATTGAATGTACAGTAGATTTCAAAACTCTCAAATGATCAAATATGTACTTACCATAGATTTCTTGAACAGTACAGACTCTTTTAAGCTTTTTGAATCTTCGATTACTCTGAAGCACCATCTTCAGAAAAAGAGATCACATATAAAGACTGGACAAAAAAAATTAACATTAAAATTAGAATCATACTAAATTGTATATTCCGCTTTTCCTTCGTTAGAAGACTTTTCTATGCAACATTTAAGAGCGAATTTGCGAAAGCTCGAAAGAAAAGTACAATGAAGCACTTCTTTTAGATTTTTCCACTTTTGTACCTAGTCCTATTTGTCTGATGATGATTCAGAATAATGGCCAATTCGAAATCCACAATGGGCCATGGTGGCTCAATGGTAGAGCGTTCACTTCTGGTGATTGGAGTCGTCACTTCGATCTCTGCTTGTGCCACGTGGACTTTGTGGTGGACAAACACCGTGTGCGTGGGTTTTCTCGGGGTGCTCCCGTTTCCTCCCACTTTTCTTCATTCCACAAATCAACTCATCATCATCATCATCCGTCCGGCCCGAATCAAAGTTTCCTAAAGGTATTAAAAGTTAAATTCACATTCGAAATCCACAAAATTCAAACTCTTTAAGGGACCATTATCCGATGTCAATACATCTTTGATATATTTAGGTGCGTTGAAATTTCATCTTAATTATGGTTGTCATAAACAAAAAATAAAATCTGTACCTCGGAGGTAAACTGCACTATGTATCTTTCTTGAAAACGCCGTGCTTAGTACACAGTTTTGTAAATTTGAGCATGCTCTTTGGCATTATTTGCGACAGTGTTGTATTACCAATTGCCCACTCTGCTACAAAACAATGTCATAGTTGTGTATACTTACAGGAAGAGAGTGCTCAAATATACAAAACTATGTACTGAGACCAAGTTTGTCAAAAGAGACACATCGTGCAGTTTACTTCCGGGGTACAGAAATATACCTATGTTATCGTACCTCATGTCACTATCTCTGTATAAAAAAGAAAGTGACAGTGTTTGAGTGAGCATCACGCAAAAGGTGTTTGACTGATTGGAATAATTTTTCGCACATGATCAGACACTGGACCGGACTTAGGAGTTATCATATCATTTTGATTCTAAAATTATTATCTTCATAGATATATCTTGGATCTAAAATGGTGGACCCTAAAAATCCATTTTCCACACCGTTTGAGTTAGATATACGAAATTTGGCATAAAGGTGTACTGTCAAGAGTAGTTTAAGAAAGTATTACAACATTTTGAAAAAGTCGCCATCTTGGATTCAAAATGGTCACCCAAAAACAATTTTCCACACCGTTCGAGCTAGAGGAATGAAATTTGGTATCAAGGTGTACCATCACGAGTAGGTTCCAACAAATGACGCAAACCGCCTCTATCGGGGCGCAGCCCCCGGGGGGTATGGGGCAGATCTGCACCATAGGGGCCCTCAGGCCCCCGGGGAGTACAGGGGCAGATCTGCACCATGGGGGGAACAGTTTCCCGGAGAGTCTGGTTGCGATAAAGGGGGCCCAGCCCCCAAAACTTCCCAAGGTGGGGGCGCAGCCCGCCACGGGGAAGCGAGTATTGGTGACAGCCAAAAACGCATTTTAAAGAACACTAAAACTAGAGAAACGAAATATGGTATGAAGGTGTACCATCACAAGTTGGTTACAATAAATTAAGTCTATGGCGGCACAGCCCTCCCGGGAGTATGGGGTACGGGGGCAGATTTGCACCATAGGGGCGCAGTTCCCCGGGGAGTCTGGTTACGATAAGGGGGAGCGGCCCCCAAACCTCCCCAAGTTGGGGCGCAATCCCCCGATGAGTCTGGTTACGATAAGGGGGAGTAGCCCCCCAAACTCCCCAAGTTGGGGTGTAGCCCGCTACAGGGAAGCGAGTATTGGTGATAGTCCCGATCACTGTTGCCAACATATTCACCACGCACCAACGGGCGGGCGAATCAGCTAGTCTTATATTTAATTAAAAGAATAAAAGACGCCTATGGCTATGACGGTACTCTACTAGATCCATTCAACTTCGTCAAGTGGCGTCAGGATTGATTAACGTCCTCAACTAGTTGGTGAGCTTCTAACAAGTAAGGACGGGACCTACAGTTTTTGGTAAAGTTCCGAACCACTCCGTTCAATGGTCTACAAAAGGGGCTTAAACCCGTGGCCCCGCACTCAGAAAGCGAGCGTGATAACCTCTCGGCAACCGGGGATTTGGTAGCTCAAAGATAGATAAAATCCTTAAAGTACGCTGTGGGTAAGGGTACGAAAACGATTTTTCACGTGAACATTGGTATTAGTTGGGAACACTGTCCGATGTCCAGTGAGGTATCATGAGAGTGAAGCAAGATCCACACGACAGTTGGGCTCGTACATCTCCAGCAAAAACAATAAGGTTTGTAGTAGGCCAAACTAACAGATGTCGCTCCTGTCATAGGACGTTCAAAACTGCTTTTCGACAGATGAAGCCGAAGATATTTTCGATATTCCCTATGCAAAGGAATTAGGACTAACGAGATTGGAGATGGTTTCGAACAAGCCATTAGTCTGTTTTTTTTTCATCTGATAAAATAGAATGGACTGCACGAAATATCGGGAAATTTTACAGAATTCATGGGACCTATCCTGGTTGAATTTTATTTTCTAAAAATTTTATAAACAACAATACTGCGGACTTATGGCGTACTTCAATTTCCTTAAGACGACTGCAATTTTCTACTTATATATTTATTTAGCAAGCTTTCTTTATTTATTCAAACATTCCTGAACGGAGGTGGAGTTGGACTGATACTGCTTACAACTGGTTTTGAGAACAACATTACACACTGTCGAACTGTTAATACTGTAAAATAAAATAACAAATTTATAATGTTTGAGCATAAGATAGGAGAGAGCATTAAAATAAACTAGATCTCCCAACATAATATTTTCTGAGACATCTAAGACTGTAAACGATTTATATTGGTCTGACGTGATTCCTGAATGTAGGCAGTGAATATCACAGAACTGGAAGCGGAAACAAACCGTTTCTGAGGAAGTATATAAGTCCTAATTTTACCTTCATAATATCAATTCACCTGAGCCACATCTACCAATCAGACGTGCTATTCATTTACAATTTCTTAATTACTCCTATCAATAACATTATTAATGAAATATAAGTTGTCCGAGTGAAACATAGATAAGGTATTGGAGTCAACTGTACATTTCGTTTCACTAGACCCCTACTGAATGATAAGGGTGCTATTTCTACAGCTATTAACAAAAGTATGTTTATCACTTCATACAACGTATTGTACAAACAAAATGGTGCCTTTTCTTGTATATAATAAAATGAAACGGGTAAAATTAGTTCTCGCATGAGATTAATTTAGTTTCTTAAGTCAACAACAGATAAGAATACATAAAATTAACATTATTCTTTTTAAAAATTGTATACAAAATAATTCATCCTTAAACGTAATTGCTTACAAATAGATAATCAAAATCACACTTCAAACCAAAACCTTATCAATATAGATTCTCCATTAAAAACTGAAAACAACAGTACACGAAATACTCGTACTTTCTCCGATATTTCTTCTTGTATCCTGATTGGTCAGCTCCTCATATCGTGTATAATTTGCTGATAAGTATATAGTAACAAAATGGCACATTAAAACATCCCAAAGATGATACCAACTGAATACAGAAGTAAGTGTTAAAAATGTTATTTTAAGTCTATGAAGATAAAAACCCATACATACAAAGCTGTTGAAACATAATACTATGGCAGGATAAAGATTTTACCTCGCGAGGTAGATAAAATTGAAGGATAATAAAATACGAATGGTTATACAGGTTCAGACAAAACCAACCAAAACTATTTACTTACCCGCAAATTATAGTTTTAAAATTGGTGGGTCAAATTAAAAACAAAAACAAAATCTAACTTACATTTTGTACTTTTTGAGATACTGGCGCTTAGATATTTCTTTTTCCTCTGAAATATTTCCGATGGAAATTTGAAATCAGGCATGTGAAAATTTTGAATATGGAACAATACTCTCAAAATCATGAAAATGGACTTACTGATTTCTTTATGAACTGGACCCGTCAATTGAGGTAGCAAAAAAAAATGGCACTTTAATAACATCTGCTGATGAACAAAATCAGTTCTGTAAATATTCAGTGATCAGTTCCTTCCCAAAAAAAAACTTTCCCAGAATGCATTCCGTATAACTCATACCGTTGAAAATATATGATAAAAATATCTATGTATAAAATTATATTTTAAAAACAAACTTAATCAAGTTATTACAAATTTCCACTGTTCCAAGTACACCAAAAACACACAAGAATTAACAAGAACACTATAATTGCTTCACGTTTTCACTTTCCAGGTAACAAAATTACATAAACAAGCACGAAATCAAAAATAGTTTGGAGAAGATATTAAAGTATTTCTTAAAACGAATATATCCCAAGTTCTCGTAAATTCTGTTCTACCATGACGTTCCTACAGCATTTCGGATAGCAATACTCGTATTTAATTCAGATTTGAGAAAGTACCAAGAAAGTTTTGTTACGTTGTGTTGTTTGTCTTATAAAATATTACAGACTTTATCCTAGAAATGGTTTTTGTAGCTAAACAACCACTTGCGTTATAAAAATCACTTTCCAATGTCTGTTTATGCATCTACAAAATCAGGAATTGTTCCATCTACGTGGACAGATGAACATGGATTTAATAAGGAAAAATGTTTTGTGTGGAGTACTGTCATTGTGTTATACGGTGCGGAAAGTTGAACTCGAAGCAAGAGTGAAGTAAAATAATTCAAAGACAACGTAGCATGGACATCAACAAAAATAGAAAGAATCAGCTGAATATGAAGGATACACAAGGAAGTGTTCAAGAAAGTAGCTGAGTAGTATACTGGCGACAATAAAGATTTACAAAAATAGAGGGCAGAATGGATATTCGAGACTGTATACTGAAGAATGCAAGGGAATGTAGGGTTGCAGCGGAAAGAGGAAAAAAAAAAGGAGTTAATTCTTGACAATATTAAGATAAATGGAGAAAGTAGCTAACAAGGAAATGATCGTGAAGTGTGAGTGAATATTGCATAGACATTATTGTCATCTTTTGTACGCGGATTCGAAATCTGACTTTCATTTCAATCTCCGTCGTATATAGATTTTAAGTTATCCGCATGGAGGCGCGCAAACTATCTTCACTTATTGGTAATTTTTGAACGAGTTATGCAGACTAATAGTTCCAACGTTATTCTGCGAACAACATTAAAGGGTGTCCTAACCATGAGTCAATCGAATAAACCCTCTTTAGGCGAAGCTCTCTAAACTATCCATCTTACAACCACTAAAATTAGGAAATCTAGTCAAAAATAACAACTTTGGCACTGTAAAACTTTACTCAGCAACTTCAGTGTTTCTTTTAAAGAAACCTCTTCGTTTTTTTCCCGTCTACCTATCTGCTGGTATGAAGATAAAGTTACATATATTAGTCGTAAAGAATGCTTTAGGGAAGTATTTGTCGTACTTTGTGAGTAAACATGGACACGGCCTGGAAGAAACACTGTCGACAGTACCAAAAGTTGGCATATTTGACTAGTTTTTCTCATACGAGTGTTGCAAAACGAACATTATGATGATATAAGAATTGAAGCTTTCCTGGCGGCGAATATTATACAGATGTTCTGGGGATATCAGCCAGGTGAAGTCCGACGATAGAGCCGACGTTTCAAGAACAGACATTGTTCTCATCTTCAGGGCAAGTATACTATTTGCATACCATTTCTAGACATCCTCATTCGTCGCAAACCTGATGGAAGTCTGGGCCACAGTGTTTATAGGAAGCCTACCCATACCGACCTTTACCTTAATGGAAACAGTTTTCACCATAAATCGCAGCGCAATACAGTCATCAGCACACTTGCACTTAGAGCAAAAACCATCTCAGACCAAGAAAGCCTCCCTAGTGAACTGGCACATCTCAAGAAGACCTTACTGCAGAATGGATACAAGAACGATGACATTCGTTTGGTCCTAAAAAGGACCTTTTCCAGCAAGAAGAAGACCACCCCAGAAACTGAAGATCCAGTCAATATTGCAGTCCTGCCCTACACTGGTAAACTTTATGGAAAGGTTGCAAGAATCCTGAGGAGACACAACATCAAAACCATTCATAGACCGCCGTCAAAAATCAGAAACCTACTTCGTCCAGTTAAGGACGACTTGGGTCTTAAGACACCAGGAGTATACTGCATTCCTCGTGAATGCGGAAAAACATACATAGGACAAACAGGACGGACAGTAGAACATCGATGCAAGGAGCATTAAAGATACATAAAGCTATTTTATCCGGAGAAATCAGGCCTGGCAGAACACAGCATAACAGAAAAACATAGAATTTTATTTTCTGACACTAAAATTATCTCAAAGAGCTCCAATTACTGGGATAGGATAATAAAAGAATCTCTTGCCATACTACAAGAACGTAATAATGTCAACAGAGATACAGGATTTCAACTTAGTCGGACTTGGACACCAGTCATAAAGAAAACATACATGAAAACGACCAATCAGCGTCAAGCTATAGGCCAACCAATCAGAGACACAGATTCTTAAGCTCCGCCCCCTACCGTTACTATATATAGTACACATGAACTGGTCTCAGTATACTTGCCCTGAAGACGAGAACAATGTCTGTTCTTGAAACGTCGGCTCTATCGTCGGACTTCACCTGGCTGATATCCCGAGAACATCTGTATAATTATGATGATATGTGCCACAAAAGCTTACTCCGTTCACTTCATACTGACGAGCCCCAGCATTGTTCACAGAATGATGATGTAATTGTTCTACCCAAACGCACTCGAATATTACAATTAATTAGACATTTTGTAAGCCTCCATGCAGATAGCTCGAAAACTAGAAGGAGATAAAGAATGGAGGCCAGATTTGAAATCCGTATACAAAAATCTATCATATACGACTAATGTTTATATAAAGTTCAGATTCTACTTCGCGACCCTCCCTTGTGAGACGGTAAGGAAAGACGAAGTTCGGGATGAATGAAGAAAACTTAACTGGCCTTGAAGGACCTTCCGCATTCAGCATAACAATATAGTCCTGGGGCAAGTATAATGCAAAAGGGAGGTGGTGTAGGGAGTGGAAGGAAGCTTAGATCTCATTTTAGATTCTAGGGATGGAAGATGGATTTAACGTTTGAACGTTCTGTGTATGAGTTGGGACTAGTCATCACTACAACCCTGTTTGTACGTTTACTTCTACAAGTGCTTTAGACTGAGTCAGGAGACCTTCGCTGAGCCTCCAAATTGACTCAATTTTGTCATGATCTACGTCACTGAGTTCTCCCCTCTCCCAGCACGTTCTCTAGAAATTTAAAAAGAAACGACTGCAGCTGATATTTGATGGAACAGTGAATTCAATATCGAAGCATGTGTTTAGCTTATTAAAAAATAACGATCAAGATAAAAAAAAAAAAACGATATTCGCGTTTCTCTGGTACTATGTCATTCGCTGTATATTTACACTGTACAAAGCATAATACTGGCACATTTGTGATTTATAAGTCACATCATATAAAACGATTTCTAGCCATTACACTATTTACATGATGAACACATACAAGATGGAATGATAGAGTAAACCTATGATGTTATCTGAACGCATCATGCAGAAGAACATTTTTCTCTCCACGCTCCTCGAAGCAAACTTCAACTGCGGCAAATATTGTGACCAAACGACGATCTAAGGCGTTGAGATGAGGTTTAGTTAACACCGGTGTTATGTGGCTGTACCTTAATATTTTCTCCATGGACACACTCAGCACACCTCCAGAAAATATCTTTAATCTTCTCCATGTAGAGTCTCTCAAGCTATAAGAAAAAAAAAATCGAATGGTAAAGACAATGAAAAACAGTTATATTGAAAACAACGAAAATATTTTCTTTCTAGCCATTTTCCATTCATCTTTTGCCGATCGCGATGGTCGTGTGGTCTGAGGCGTTAGTTAGACCAGCGTCTCCAAGGTCGCGGGTTCGAATTACGTTTGTGGATTTCTACAAGCATTATTCTCAGTTAATCAAGACGGACCGATTTTTAAGAAGTCACTAAAATGCCTCCCAAAAAAATAAAAGTTTACCGAAGTTTTTAACCAATTATCCTTCTTACAGTGGAAATCTCCAAGACTGTTTATTAATTAGATACACTTACATGTTATGATGAAATACATTTATATTCACACAACAATCCAACCTTATATCATGTGGATTTCATACATGTACACTCTTCATATTGGGCATGAACTATATAAAAACCCATTTAAAAAAGACAACGTAAAATGATAAAAACTTGCACACACCCAACTTCTACCATCATGCCAGAAAATCGTATTTTTATTAATGAATTTTGAGTTTAATTTTTAAAGCCTTTAGGCAACTTTGGTTCAGGTCAAATGGATGATGACGGGAGAAATAGTGGAATGAAGGAAGTGGGAGGAAATAGGAGAGCCCCGAGGAAGCTCACATGCCCGTGTAGGAACCGAACCGGGGAGCATCAGTAGTGAGCGCTCTACCACTGAGCCAACTCGGCCTTTTTATGAATGAATGTAACGCTATTCAACATTGGTTGGAATAGTGGTTAATGCTTTGCCTTGTTACTGTACGAACTCGTGTTCAAATCCCACTTATTCTACATTTTTTAAATTTATTTTCTATTCAACGCTGCAAGTTTCTACAGCTTAATTCCTTACTCTATTTAAAATTAACAAAGTAGACAAAATTTACGACATTAACATTTTACACTGTATCATGTATTTGTTACACATTCCCTGGTTTTCTCTTTACGCTGTTGACAGTTTGTAACTCATCTTGAATATAATCGGAAGACTTTGCTTCTGCGAGAATAATGTTATAATACACTGAGTTTGACATGTTTCTAAAATTTTGAATCTGATAAATGCTGGACTTGCGACATTACAAAAGAAATATACAACTATCTTTCCCAACAACAAAAAAGTAAATAGGCACATACTGCAATATAAAATTGCATTCGTTTATTATTATCTATTTCATTAATTTAAAATACATTATAAACAATTCAATTAAAAATACCTACCTACTTAACCACCACATATATACCTAATTACACAAGTTAGTTAGTAAAAACAGAATAGGAAACTTGAATTTAAGATCGGATCGACAAATTAAGAAGCCGAAGCGTTAACCTGTACTCTCAACAATTATCTGATACGTTACTCATTAATGAAAGTTACATATACAGGCCAACTTTACTCAACTTGAGTACGCTAAGTCTCTTAATTCACAAATAATAATAATAATTCATATTTATTTTATATTTATTGAGCTTATAGACAATAGAGAAGAAAATCCAAATTATGTCACCCGATACTTTATGGAATGAAAGCATCCAATATAAGGATTACATATAAATATACATAAATGACATCTAAAAAAAATACATGCAATATAAAACATAAAAAGAACAATGATAATACATACAAAAGAGAAGAAAAGGAAAAAAATACTCATACATTTCCCATATGCTTGACTAAATTTTTAATCCATATCACAAGAAAGCTTGAACACGCATACATTAATTGAATTATTGGATCTCAAATGACATTTAATTTCAACAATAATACTGATTAATCTCTTACTAATTAAGTTCATCCTCAACTTTTTAATCAAATTAGGCACACTGTCTCCAAAAATGTCAATTTTATCTCAATTTTATCATATAAGTTATAAACGATCTTGGCACTTCTCTGAATTGGGGACAATTCGTACTTTGTTGCTAAGAAGGGGAAATATTTCCTTGTATCCCATTCAGGAATTTTTAAATAGATTATATTAATTGAACAATGTACGACGGAATGATAAAAACTTTACATCAAATATCACTCTGCGATCTTTAGTTTTAACAAATTTAATTCTTTTCTCAATTGCTCAATGGTGTAATGCCGAAAAACAAACTTAAATTCCCAACGTAACCAAGCTAGAAATTTGTTTTGGATATCTTCAATTTTGTCGATTACAGTTTTCTTACTAATATTGTTCCATATTCTAGGTGACATCTAAGGCACAAAATAGTATTTTACAAATCCTTATCAAGAAAAATGCAGCTTTCTGACAAGGCTGAATTCTTTAATAGCAAAAATATAATTTAAAACGTAACAGTTTCGGAAGTATACCACTTCCTTCCTCAGACTACACTCTACAACTGAAATTAGAAAAACTACTTAATCAATAAAGAAAGGAGGTCGTCTTTTCTTTCCACCAATCAAAGGTCACTACTAATTAAAAGTTCACATTTCTTCCTCTAGCGTTGCCCTCCCTCGGGCGAGCGTACCTGCCTTTCACCTGTCAAATATGATGAGCCACAAGATCTCAAACAACTTTTAACTGATATTTGCTGGGAACACCTTCTTAAAAATATCTTTTCACGAAAACAAGTCCCTCGCTACACCGGCTTAAACAAAACAGTTTAAAAAATTAATAAATATATTGAATTCCTTTCTTTATTGATTAAGTAATCTTTCTAATTTCAGTTGTAGAGTGTAGTCTGAGGAAGGTGGTGGTATACTTCCGAAACTGTTATGTTTTAAGTTATATTTTTGTTATTAAAGAATTCAGTCTTGTCAGAAAGCTGTGTTTCTCTTTATTCAAGATGAATACAAGGCCATATTATCATAATATAAATGCTTATATTGTTAAAGTCTCGAGATACCCACTTTAATAAACTCAAGGTTTCTGCGTGCCTTAAACAATATTACAAGATATTTTGAAAAATTAAGTTTAGCATCAACAGTAATGATAATAATAATAAAAAAATGCTGTCAACTTCACTACTTCTGGCCTTTTTAAAATGTAAGGATTTATCGAATTTGTTTCTCCGACTAGTGAAACGCTATTTGTAGACCTACCATTTTTCGTATTTTCGAACTTTGAATATTTCGAAAGACCAGAAACCAATATATATTATTCGATTTTCTAAGTTCGATATTCAAAATCATTAGCCGTTTTTTATTCTATATTTGAAGTTTGAGTATTTCAAGTACTCGAACGATCTTTCTAGCACTAGTAACTTAAGAAAGAAAGAGAGGCATTATGTAACGCATCAGGAGGCCAGTCCTCCTGAGTATTTAATTACAGCCTTGAAATCAGTGGTCTACAATGTAAATAATAATTGGCTTAATAAAGATCCCTGATATATACCTGCATCACAGGGTTGATGGCTCAGATACAATAAACATTGCCCTTTTGGTAAAGGATACTTGTTACGTTACTATTGTTAACTGTTCAATCAAAGTATCAGCCTGTTACGGTAATATCAGAAAAAATATACCTTACTCCCCAAAGTAGGTTATGATGAACCAAATCAAATGCTGCAGTAAGCACCAGGCTACATATATGGATCCACATGCACACAGAGAGAAAAAAAGAGGGGAATGATACTTACAGGCAACACTGATAAAGCGGAGCTAAAATATCCACATGATCTTCGTTAGGATTCCCGAAACTGGAAATGAAAAGTATTTTAGTTCAATAGATTAGCACCACGTGAGACACAACCGAAATTTTAAATAAAAAATTAGACTACTGTTCATAGTTTCTTAGTCTATGACTAGTGTTGTAATTTGGGCAGATTAAAATTTAAAATGTCACATCTGGATTCCACTTTTTGAATTTTTTAAATTAATATACTTTAAGTTTTGTCACGTATTGAAAAGCTTAAAAAATAAGTAATAGAATTAATCATCTAACAAGTCTCGTGGAGAGAAAACGGATATTTTCTTACCTGTTGGTGTGCATCTTATTCTCTCGTATTGTAAACATTGACAAATAACAACAAAAAACAATCGTGATACATTTCGCGAGTCGGTGCGCTCGACTGTCTGGCACAATTGTTCTTATACTCTTGTCTAGTACTTTCTACGAGCAGTTTAGCATTCTCAACCTTACGCTTCACCACATAACCTATCCTTTTAATTTTTCCCCATCGTAGACAATGCGCGCGCACCGACTCGCGAAATATATCACGACTGTTCTTATTATTATTTGTCAGTGTTTACAATACGAAAGCATAAGCTCCACACCAACAGGTAAGATAACAGAATTAAGTTTAGTGGAGCACTGAAAGTGTGTATTTGTTCTAAATACAATAGAATGCAACGCCAGTAGTATATTACCTTTCTGAGCAACATAATAATTTTATAGGCTTTATGTCTTAACTGATTATATTCTAAACGAAGATTATATTCTATCCTGGTTGGAAGGCCCGATGGAAAGAGGCCATTGGGAAGACCGAGACGTCGTTGGGAGGACAATATTAGAAGAGATCTTCGAGAAGTAGGTGTTCGTGATGAAAACTGGCTTGATACTGCCCAGGATAGAATCCAATGGCGAACGTTTGTTACTGCGGCGATGAACTTGCGAGTTCCATAAGCCATAGAGTTAGTTAGTTAGTTATGTCTTAACTGATAACTGTAAAAGTCAAATTAATGTTTCCTTACCTTTTACCATTGTCCAATAATAGTATCATAGAGTTGGAAATATTCTCAAATACTTCATAATGGTGTCTATCACCATTGTCCAAGAGGAAGTCGAATATGGAAGCATCAATCAGGTCAAGTAATCTCTGGCTACGTGACGGATGATACAATTTGGTATTTTTTACTCTATCACAGTATTTCACTTCGCTCTCCCACCTGCAATAAAACATAAAACAGTCAGATGACACCAATAACGGTTAGTACAGATAGAAGAGAAGAAAACAACAAGTACAAAAAATCGGAGAAGTAAATATTCACCTTAAAAAGTAAATATTGCTAACAGACTTCACAATAAATTTAAAAACAGTCAGAAATTTCCAATTCGATTCATTTGTTATTTCTACACACCATCGGTTTATGCGGGCATAGATTTTGAATAGATGCATCGATTTTAATTAAATATTTGTGTTTTGAAGGAGATGTTTCCGTGGTGGTCCCGCTCTAGTATGTTTAAGATACATATATTTTTTTAAAAAAAAGGTAGACAGAAACGATAAAAATCACTTTTATGTGAATTTTTCAAAAATTAATTTTAGTTTGGGCATCATTATAGAAGCAAAGAAATCTGTTATATCTATATTGGTAAACTGCAAGCTGTACCCCATACGCTACTGCAGGAACAGTTGAAAGGGTGAGTACTGAACATAATAAACAATGATACAAAAGGAAGTCTGAACACAGAACAAACACTGAGTTGCTCAAGAGTAGAATTTAGAGAATTAATGGTATCAGATACTATTTTAAAAGGACAAACTTAACAGTAACAACGATATAAAACTAAAATACATGAATTAAAAGAAGAACAAGCAAAAAATAATTATACTAAAACATTACTTTTTTTTAAATAAAAACGCTTAACGTAGATGATAGAATCAGGAAATTTATGGTACGAAGTGGAAGGAGACCCAAGTAAGACACGCAAATAGTTCCAGCGTTTACGATCTGCCAATACTAGCGTGGAAGAGAAGACAAGGTCAGGTCGCTCTGCTAAATTTTATACCTGTAAGTATTCGGGGACTGTTAACACAAGCTGGAACTTCAGTCAAACATCGCCATCTTTATAGCATGGGTTTTACATTCAGACGTACTCAAACGGCACCCCACGACCGGACACCGGAACACGCTTGAAGGCGGACCACCTCGTGTCGAAAATTATTAAATACTCCAAGTACATGCGACAAATATTCACTCTAGATAGAACTGAATCTTTGTATATGGTTATTAGGCATCTAAGGCTTAGGCCGGGATAGGGAAGGGAAAAGGATTCGGGAAGATGTCGGTCAGGGCCTATGTTGAAGGTACCATCCCGCCATTTGCCTAGTGTGACTGAGGAAAAACGTGTCAGGATGGTCGGCCGCTGGGATCGAACCCACGACCTCACGAAAACTACGTCAACGCTCCACCACTGAGCTAAGGCGGCACTCAAGACAGATAATTCTGCGACACCCGAACACTCGTAGCCAGTGACTTCAACCATACCAGGTGATACAGGTAACAGTTCAGAGAAGGTTGAAAAAAAACTGCTCTGTTTTGGCGGAATGTGGATGGCTCAGTGTATTGGGACGTCATGGTCAGACTGTAGACTGTCAACTACAAGCAGCTCTACAGCGACTCCACACTACTACGCGCCAAAAACACCCAGCACTGATCAACAGAACTCTGCTCCAAGTGGAAAAAGTACAGAATCCATGTGTTTCGAGTTGTGTGCCAAAAATTCCAATAGTTGCAAGAAATCGAGGCGTTACCACATCCGTTCCCTTATGCAGCTCAGACTGTGTGCCTTCGAATTACGATCCTTTCTCAATCTACGGCGCATAGGCAACTCAAAAACATGGAAGAGGAGGTAAACGGGGTTAAAATTAGCGGAGTAATATTGCGTATAGCTATGGTAGAGCGTTGGCAGAGGATTATACACGAGAATATGCTGTATGTCGTTGAAGGATGGTTATGTGTAACATACGTCTGCACTCCTCCATATTTTTATCCAAAACGGCATGAAATTTTTAATCACCCAGTTATATCACTAGGTTATATGGACAATTTAGTAGCTAAGGACTTCCAACGTTTATCTACAGTAAAACCTCTGTTAGCCGAAATACTTTTAATCGAAACGGTAAAAAGAAAATCGAAAAAGATAAAATTTGAAATGCTAACAGAAAAAGATAGATTTTTTTCAAAAAACAGTAAACTTAATTATATAAGAAGCTGTCCAACTGTAGAAGCATTTAAAGTTTATTAAAAGTCTGTTATATACGTAATAATCTAAAAGTGTATTTTTTTTACCACTGCCTTCAATTTTTTCACTTTAAACTTTGAAAAAATACAAATTTTTTAACCGAAATTTTGGTTATCCGAAATGACCTCTATTTCAGATAACAGAGGTTCTACTGTATCGTAATTTATCATACATTCCTTTGACAATTTCTGCATGTCTTCAATCTTCTTTCTGTTTACTTTTCTTGAACAATTGTGTGGAGCTATATCCTATATCGTGGTTGTCTTTTATAGAACCTCATTTTCTCTTGCTTTGGTTATACTTTTCCATGCATGGCTCAATTGACAAAGAAAAAAAGTGTGTGTACACATAGCAACCTACGATTGTTTATTCATTTATTTTCGAGTGTTAGTTAATAATGATGGGAGTCAAAAACACACAATAATATCATGAAAGATGACAAATTTCAACAATCAAATTTATTTAAATTGGCTAAAAAGGTCTACTTATGCAATTTCTATTAAAGTCAGCTTCATTCACTAGTTTTTTCGTGCAACAAATAATAATTTTAAAAAAAAACTTATTAATAGAGATCATCTAAGAACTCAGCATACATCAGTAATATTAAAAACACGTAAAGAAACCACCAAAAGAGTGTAAAAGATTTTTTTTTTTTTTTTTTTTAGAAACACTGTTAACCTACAACATGTCAGCGAAGAACGATTTACAACGCTTCGATCATGAATTGTATTTGAAGTCAAATCAAACGTTATGCAACATCCTATTTCCTTTTCCATTTCCACATCTTTGTTGACTCTGAAGGAGAATTAAAGACACTTCGAAACAGAAGACTGCAACACGCTACATCATTCTCCTTCTTCATTTTACCTTTATCGACTTCGAAGAAGATTTAAAGTAAAACGTCAAAATAGATTTTTTCTTTGTAGGAAATTAAAATATCAGATATAATAACTAACAATTATGATACACGTACGTGAGGAACATTGAAACATTGTGAAATAAGTCTTCTGCGTGATGGAGTTTACTATGGTCCATAGAAAAAAGAAATAGACAGGTTAAAAATCATTGTCGCTTGACAACCATTTTAAGCACCATGTCCAGGTAGGCCTTTTTCACAGAATAAAACAGGAAGCAGTATATAGAGTGGAGAGAGCTGGAAAAGTTCTATCAAATATTGAAACATCTACTACAGGATAAAAGCACACCAAGGAAACGGGAAAACGTATTATGGGGAACTTACTATGTACCAGTAGTCACATACGTGGCAGACTGGTGAGATGAAGTTCTTACAAGTGCTGGAATAAACGAATCTGAATTTGTTTGTTTGAGTCGGCCAGGGCTTACGTTGAATGTACAATTCCGGTATTTTCCTGGTGTGACAAAGGAAAAACCTGACAGGACGGTAGGCCACTGGTAATCGAACCCAGTACCTTCCGAGAGAGACGCCAATGCTCCACCAACTGACACGTACGCTTGATACTGGGATAAACGAGACGAGATAGAATAAGAAATGACGAAATCAGAGAAGTTTGGGGAGAAGGGAGCTTAGAAGAAATATAAAAGGACAGACTAAGATTGTTCGGGCATGTTGCGAGAATGGGAGAAGATAGGATAGTGAAAAAAATGGAAGAATACAATATAAAAGGAATACCAAAGGAGAGGTGGGAAAAAGAAAATAGTAAAGGCCTTGTGCACACTCAGACCCGGTGAGGAGTTGAAATGGGGGAAAGCTAACTACGGAAACTTCCGTACGTGACAGTGGAGTTCGGGAATCATACCAAACTCAAACGAAAGTGCATCACAGGAACTCTAAGAGTGCCAAATCTTAGCCCCAAATTCGAAGTCGTTCTAGAGATTCGTGCGGTCACAACGGTACCTAACAAACCTTTATTATATACATGATGATTCAGTCCTGATAAGGTTCAGAAATCGGAAAGTATTTGACGTAGGATTTTGAAACAAAAAAGTGAGCTAGAAGAAGTGTATATACTGAATAGATTTATGACACTGGGGTAACCAGTGGCGTCCAGGAAATCTCTCTACGAGAAGTCAACGTTAAAAAATTGAATGGAAAGTGGGATTATGTTTTCACGTAACTTTAATTTCACTGAAAACTGAACAAGTGTTAGAAGAAACACTTTGTACTACTTCTTCGGTTTGGCAGTTACGATATGCTCATGGTAATGTAACCAGTATTACGTTAGTACCTTCGTCCATCGGCGATTACGTCAAAATAATCAACTTTCCAGTCAATTTATTAAAGGTGACCCCCACAGAGAGATTTCCTGGCCGACACTGGTTACCCTAGTATAACAATCAATTCAGCAAACAGACTCCTTCTACCTCACTTTTTGTTTCAAAGGCCTACGCCAAATACTTTGCGAATTCTGAGCCTTGCACTAAATCATAATTATACAGTATAAATTTGTTAGGTATCTCAAAGTTGGAATGTACGAAACTCCGGTTTTTATACACGGAGCAATTGTAGGTGCAGATATCATCATTGTTACCTCATATCTCTACAACGACTTCGAATTCGGGACTATGATTTGACACACTTAGGTTTCCTGTGATGTGCTTTCATTTGAGCTTGGTTTGATTTCCAAACTCCACTGTCACCTACGAAAGGTTCCCTTGGAAGAAGAGCAGCTTCTCTTGGAACATATGTTCGCCGATGAGATATGAGAAAGGATTAGAATACAATGAAGACGGTGGCTGAATAAAGGGTAAAAGCTAGTTCCGAAGAAGCACATTTGAAATTCTTTACACACTGTATGCAGTGTACATGGATTACACAAAACAAATGAAATCGTATTGCTACGAGCTGTAGTTTCTTCATTACTTCTTGCATAGCATTGTAGAAACCTAAAAACGCGTATTCTTGAGCCTAAAGTTTCCGCTGTTTTCCCTTTCTCTAGTCATCGCCTTGATTTCAGTATAGCTTTTACAAAATTGTTGAAATAAGCTCAAGTGAACATCTATACGTACCAAACTATTTTGTAGGAAACGCTCACGAAAACTTGATAATAATACAACATACCTTGAAGTAACGTCCTGTTTATATGTACGCTGCCATGGATTTCTGTATTTTTTCAATTTAAAATGTGACGGAAGCCAAAGCACAACAGCCCCTTCCATGATATCCTTTTTTGCACAAACTGGGTCTTGTGCACTGCAGTAGTAGCAAACACCATAAAAGCACGTATCATTACCTGCAACGAATTCACATCATTATAAAACACGATCGAAATCTTTACATTTGATTTCTTTTCACACAAACACTAAGTAACAATAGAATTTCTAAGCATATTAAGCTCACATCATTAATCATTATACTGTATTAACTCGAGTTCTTTCTTCTACTTCACAAGCTAAGTTTGATGAATATGATTAGGAACTTCGGGCAGACAACATGGTTATATTAAAAAAAAAACTATTGTAAATTAAAAAAGGTTTTTACAAGATCGATAATGTTCATATGCGATATTAATGAGTTTCCAACACTTCGTAGATTTATATTTATGACCAGCTTAGAGAACTACTAACTGTAAACCGTCTAAGTTGTCGAGTTACCATCTGAATATAATCATCCATAATATTAGCAACAATCGAGCCCACAATCAGGTGATTTGTGACCTAATGTTACATCTCCGTGAGCTATCACGGGAATTTTGGAACTAGCTATGGACAAATTCGTGTTATATGCATCAAAAGTAATAAGATGGGCATATTTGTTATAATCTTTAATGAATTGTACAGTCCTAAATGTTAAAGATATCCTTTCTTGGCTCCAATTACACGAAATTATCTAATAAGACGTCAAACCATTGACAAACAGGTAAACAGGCTATACGAAGTTCAATTCTTATCTATCCTTACCGATCATTTATAATCTCTTTAAAATTTATAAACAAGGTGTTTTATTTCGGGCCAAGCACAAAGAGCAATAATTTTAACTGGACAGCGTCCAAGAGTCAAGGCGTCAAAAGTCAAATCTGTACTCTGGTTAATACAAAGCAAAAGAAAATAGCATCCATAGATGTGGTATACATGTTTAATTCGACTCCTATCGACTTGGCGCTTTCTTGAACAAGGGCTTTTCTTGTGAAAATAACCATTTTAGAATCTGAATTTATTTTTAAGGCCTTTAAGAACCATTTTATAGATTGATGAATTGTTTAGATTTAATACATTATGTATTTCAGTTTCAAAAAAGTACTATATTCAAAATGAAGGTTTGGCGATGGTAGTCCTCCAGTAGCTAATATCACTATGAATGGATTACTTAGTCATTTCTTTATTATTCAAACCTAAGTTACGATTTGTTAGACATATTCGTTATGTTGATGATTGCCTATTCGAATACTAATCAGATTTTTAAATAGGATTTTCCGTTAAAAGGTGTGAATGTCTTTCATTCATCCGAAATTAAGACTCAGTCCCGAATAGGAAAATTCCGATAAGCTCAATTCTTTTGACCTCTTGATTTACAGGAAAGACAACAAATTTCCAACTATACTGTTTACTGAAAACCTTCAGCCTTTAAATTCATCAACAATCAGGTCATTCCAAATCATCAAAATAAAAAAAATTGCGGAAAAAAAAACCTTTTCCTTCGAGCTTATCTGATTTAGCAGGCAGAAATTGATTACATATTTTTCTATTGGTACAAGAAAATAGTTACAGTATGGACCAATTACAAAGATGCTATACATCCGCACCAGCAACATCACAAAGTTTCTAAATACGTGACGTTACCCAACTCTCTAACAGCTTAAGAAAATTTTCAATGAACACAAATTAATTTCCTCTTTGAGAACCCAGTAATTCCAGAAACATCATTCACACGATATAAACGCTACTTTACAAACAACATGCAATATTTCGGTGTCTATGAAATCACTTGGAATTACAGCAAAAATATATTGGCATGACCGAACGCTGCCAGTCGTTTAGCATACAAGAACATGAAAGAGACGCCAATACAGATATTCCTGTTTCAGGTCTCTTAAAACATTTACACAAAGACTAACTTCATAATAGCATCAGCTCGAACAATGTATAATTGAAATCTAATACGGATCGCCCAGCCATGGATACATGTTTCATCGTTGTTAGAAGTCCGGAACCGAAGACAGACAAAAGAAATTTGACAGAAAGTGCAGTATTCATTCATTGCACAAAAAAAAAAAAATAATAATAATAATAATAATAATAATAAGGAACACGAAATCATAGGTTTTAACTCTAGCCTTCTTGACTATTATACATGTCTTATTAATTACTTTACGACGACACACTCCATTTTAGACCTACTCAATTAATACGAACTATTAGATATTCATATTTACATAAAAACTGAATTTGACAATCAAATCACATTTCACAGTATATCCACTAGTATTCAGTCAATGTATTATTGTGTAAAATGAGGCAATACTAAATAGTCGGAAGTTGAAAACTAGCTAGCACGTAAATCATTCAAATTTCTGTAGTAACATTTCTTTTTTTCACTTCTCCGTTCAGCGCATACTTTTTTCTCTCTTCCCTTCTTTAACTTTTTACACATGTATTTACTTGTTACATATATATACTTTTTACATATATACACGCCTTGCGAAGTCATGTGCTCCAGTTGAAGAAATCTGATTAAATTTGAAATCGATCGGGAACATACAGGATTTCCTAGAATGAATGGTGTGGTTTTATGAGATTGCTGTGAAGTATGTATTATGACTGTGTAATGGAATTTTACTTCAGTCAGTCGCTCAAAGAGACTGCGTCCATGTATTTTATGTTATTGTTGCCATCTGTGTATGACGTCGGGCGGAAGAGATTATGAGATTAGATTCCATGCTTGTCAAATTCTACTGCTGCATACAATCGAGAGTGGAGTTTAACTCGCCGTTAGCATGAGACTTGAACCATATTTTCTTGAACAAATATATTATCTGATAAGGCCAGATTCCATATAAGTGGTTGTGTTAATCGCCACAATTGACGATTTGGAGTCTTCGAAAAATCCTCATGTGACACGCGAACACATTTGCTATGACTTGTGTCGTACTGTTAATGGTGCATATATATACATTGAAACTTACTGATGTTATTCATAATCTCTTTGAATAACTGACTTAAATAAAAGCCATTTCACTACATTACACATAATACATACTTCACAATGACCTCATGAAACCGTACCATTCATTCTCGGAAACTCCTGTATATGATTTTCTCATACAACACTGAACAATTTTGTAGTCAAGTAACTATATTTCATTATGTCTACGGTGTTTATTCACATTAGAAGTGCTATTAGGTCTGTGCTTTGATTACCTTAGGTTTTTCTTTCTTTCTACGTCTTTCCAAATAAAAACAGAACCTTATTTTGATTTCATTTATAGAGTAAGCTCCTGACGACTACCTTAAACTTGCCTATAATAGCAGAACAAGGTCATCACTGCAAGACCACATAGAAGAAATTTGCATGACTGTACGCTTGTTTATTCTTGTTTGTATTATCCGTCCCAATAATAACGATATTTTGAGCATTATAACTTATCATCAAAATACGTACAATATGTGAGCCGACAGTTTAGGACATTTATCTCCTGAGGGCATATTCACTTAGTTCACCATATGTGTCAGGACAGATAAATGATACATATGAATCAAAGTTCCATTGTTATAATATCGCACATGTTTGTCGTTGGGTAGAACAGCGAGCAGTAACAAAATATTCCGACTTTTCCCGGTTTTTCAGACTAAAATAACATTTTTCCAGATTGTCGTCGACACATTAATATAAGGGTAAAAATAAGCTTAATTTTACCTTTCATAAACAATAGCAGGGTCAATGTATGAAATAACTTCGGTTAGGTTAAAAGTAAGGAGCGACCGACTGTTTGTAGCTTGAATAATAATTCTTGGAAGCATGTGGAACACCCCTTTCTGTTCCGCAAATTGGGCAGAACACACAAGAAATCCCAAAATGTTCTGACTATTCCATGATTTTTTCCTGACCAACTAAATTCCCTGACTTTACCACGTTTTCCAGACCGACTTACTCCTTTTGTGTTTCGTGTATTTTCCAATAACTATAAAGTACAAGAAAGAATTTTCACCCACGAATGCTATTGAAACCGTGAACAGTCGAGAAAAAAAATATGGTATCTGCCAATTTGAATGAAATTAGTTGCTGGAAATTTCCTTTTGGATACATCACATACACTGCTCTTTTCCTTGTATGTTTGCTAGTCTCACTCATTAGTGTTTTCGATTCCTTTTACGAAAGATCAAGAAAGAAAAACCAGCAAATAACATGAAAGAACTCAACATTTTTTGTGTTTCATCTATTCTTTCGCGTACACCTTCAAACAGTTTGAAGTGTCGCTTGTTATGTTGTCTGAAAGCTACTTGAGATCATTACTCGTGTTTGTCTTGGTTCTTATAGGTCTCTAGTTCATCCATTCCAAACTGACCAAAATCTTCTTGTGTTACGTTAAGTAAATGATGAACCCATCTTAATTTGCTGCAGTCACATTAGATGATGTTCGAAACCGCCAGAAGATTACATACCAGGTTTCATCATTTGAATTCACTTTAGTGCATTACTTCAATGACGGTTGTTTCAGGGTAAGAACTACAGGGCACACAATGCTGAAGCAATTTATGGTGTTACTATATATTAAAACAAAATTCAGAAAACGATTTCCAAGCATATTTACATACCTTCTTGATAAAACGTATCTAATAACTCTGCTTCTGCAACAGGCATTACTTCTCGTCGCAAATTAACTTTTCGCCCAACAACAAGAGGAACGCGATGCAAGCCCAAAAGAAGACCTAAATGAAATGCAGCAACTTCTGCATTATGTCGATCTTTTCCAGCATAAACGGGTCCTTGTATCACCTCACTGCGAGAGTACCTATAGAAATAAACAATAACAATTTACATATACAACAATCATTTCATTATTGGCATTTGTTCAATTAAATTTTCTGTGGCATGTCCCTTACTTCTTAAGCACGAAATTGCAAGTTCTACTACTCTTGCATACAGTAGCCTATTACCTATTAAACTTAAAGATCAAATAACGGTTAGATAGGCTGAAATCAGAAATAATGAAATCAAACATCAAAACTTCACCCACCTCGTTTATCAACAATTGAGTCATATGTAAAACAGTAATTATCTTAACGAATGTTCAGCTCTATTTTTATTATTATTATTTTATTTTACATACGTTTATGGAGTAGACAGGAGGCTATGGCCTAAGTCCGTTACATGTTTGAATAATGACATCCCTCACCGAGGACTCTTCAGGTGGATGGACAGAGAAGATAGCGGCCATGTGTATCATAACGATACTTGTTTGAGGAAACCGAGAGAAACCCTGGAAAATTGTACGGCCAGTAGTGTGGCTCAAACCTGAGGAGGTTTTATGCTTATTCCTCGGCGTTTTGGATTCTCTCTGAATTTATGTTCTTATACGTATAATGTTTTATTGCCATATGTGGGAAAGATTATAACTATTCTATTTTGACAAACAACTGAGCGCTGCGATTCTACTAAGACTCCGATACGATAAGATAAAATGAATTGTATGGGCGGTAACAGCAACTAAGACTCCGATAACACCTTTCTAGCCCTAGTAGTTCCCAAGTTAAAACTTGTCGACGGACGGATAAGCATGATCCGTGAGGCTCTGACCTCGTCTCGCAGAGACCTTCCGAACGACACCTCAACCACCTTCGCAGCCTTATTAGTTTCTGTGTTGAAATCTGTCGACGGAATGACTTGAGAGACATAATCTATGCGCGTTTGCTCTCGTCTTACCAAGACCTTTGTAACAACACCTCAACCACAGTAGCCCCAGTAGTTTCGGAGTTGAACGCTGTGGACGAACAGACGGACAAAGCGAAAATATAAGGTACCTATCACGGGACCTAAAATTGACATATAGGTTATTTTGATGGTTATGAACGGAATTAGGCTCTGGCACTGCTATAACACTTACGCTATTCTTAGAGATAGTAGATAAACTGTAAACTACAACATGGCTGTGTCCTAGAGACCAGCGGTGTTATCCTGACAGTACCACTAAAATTTTGTGGTTAATTTAAAACTTCCTTTGTGGTTAATGATCATGGTAAGTTAAGTATGACTAGGCCTCAGTATGCGAGCTAGAATTATCTGATACGTTTAATAAATTAGCTTCATGGATATGATGAACTCAATTTTAAATATTCTTTTACAAAATTATTTTTTCTTCACCACGAATGGTTAACGCTCTCGATTTCGGTGCGAACGAACATGGGTTCAATTCCCGGTGAGGACTCATGGATTCTTGGTGCTGACCTTGGAAATTACTTAAGAAGCAAAGGACACCAGTGACGAGAGCCAGGAAAATAGAAATGGAAGTAACCACCTGGTAGACCAGGGCTTGATTTGGGCTATACCTAAGCGGAGTTTAGTTTATTTATCTTTGTTCTCACACCAAAGGAAGACACTGAGATTTTTCCTCATTCCATCGACAGTAATGAAGTGCTGGTTTCCTTGGATGTATGCAGTCCAATATACACAAACAAGTACAGACAGTTTGCTCTAAAGAGTACTATATCATAACAAAATTACAAAAAATATTAAAAAAATCAAGGTAACTGGAAAGTTTTTACCGCTATTTTAAACATATTCAGTTCGATTATTTGTATTCTTCATTTCAGGAAATAAGTCTTTAAATAAGCAATACTTGGGAGTTCAGAATAATTATACCTCTAAAAGCCAAAGGTTAAGAAAATTTAAAAAAAAATCACTGCATAATCGCACAACGGGCCGAACAATAAAAAGGTACGCTGCATGACTGAAATACGTAATATGAAAATCTCCTTACCACTGAGGTTTAAAAATTGCCTTTTGGTTACCCTCCAAAGTGAGCATGATTTTCAGCTGCGTACCTCTTCCACCATTCTCAGCTTTTATAATTTTCGATGAACACAATGTCTGAAGAACACTGCCAAGTAGAGGCGCTTGACTAGGAATTATTGAACGTGGACTCACCCACTGTAAACAGAAAACATTAAATTTTAATTAAAGAACACAACAAATTCTGCGAAACTTACATACAAGAATTCAGCATGTTACTTACTACTGTCGAAAAATAATCCAAATAAACGGAACTTATAATCCTACATACATAGAATGAGATTGAGTAAAGGGGTTTAATGTTCAAGTCTGGTAACTTCGGACGCGTCTTACTCCAAGTTTTATGGTATTAAAGCAGCGATCTGGAATAAGTAAATGCAAATGCGGTGGAAGAAAAGATAATATCAGAAATTGTGGATCAAGAATCAGAACTCCTCCGAGACTGGTTACAATCCAACTTCCGCTCACGTCATATGGAAGAGCTATAATGAATGAATTAGTTGATGGAAGAAAGAGAGGAAGTTGTTCGCTACACACTCCTCCCTGCCTGCTTCTCTCAATGAACATAGTGTCAAATTTCGAATTTCTGACAATAGCAAGCAGTCGGATCAGAGGTTTTTAATTTTGCACATTCCAACTCCTAGATTTTGTTCTTAAAGATGTGTATACTGAAAAGTTTATAGAGTTCAAAGAAACGCTTACAATGGTGTGATCAGAGGTCCTTGTACAAAATTACATAGTTGTACCAGGTTCATTAACGCTGATTTACCTTAATTAAAAGAGGCTGACAAGGCTTACCCAATCGACATTATCAGTTTATAATAAGCACCTGAAGTACAAGAGATCCTTTCTACATCTTCCGCCAATCATGTCCCAGAGAACGTTTACTTTCCAAAACTAACCAAATTTCAACCAATCACAATCCTTTCCTCACAGGTCATGCCCCTAGTCAACTAGAACGCTATAACAAACTTGTAGCAGAACTATTACACAATAAGGAAAATGATTAGAGGCGCAAAAATATATTAAATAAATTCTGAATAAATAAATAATAAATTTAAATTAAATAACTAAATAAATAAAACAAAGGAATCTAAAAAAGGGCTGCCTACAGAACAGCCCTTATTTTTTGGAATACTTTCTCCTGTCTTCACTGACCAGTATGTCTTCCCATTCATCATTAATACCCAACCCACCATTCTAGTTCATCGCTTTATCTCCCGTTTCCCATATTCTCCTAGCTTCTTTCCACTTCCTAACCAACATCCTTTCCTCTTGTTCTACTATCTCATGCAGCTCTTCCTGTACATGTTTGTACATAGCATTTCTGTCCCTTTTTAATCTGACATCATCCTTGTGTTGTTTAAGACTCTCCTGTAATCGTCTTTTTCGTCTCTTCTATATACAATGCCTCACAGTTCATACATGGAACCCGGTACACCACTCCTCTTTGTTTTTCTCCCTTTATAGCACCTTTCTTCTTGTTTCTCATTAAGTTCAGGACCCTCTTCCCTCCTTTCCTATACGTTTTCACTCCTACCTTTCAAAATAGCCGCTTAATTTTCTTCATAATTCTTCCCCACTGTCTATCCCAAACCACTTTTTCATTTCATCTTCTTTTCCTTCCCCCTCCTTTTTCTTCTTGTGTCATTTTCTCTTTCTGATCATTCTTCAGTCATCCTCGCTATATCCTTTCTCCTTGAACTGATTTACCTGGAGTAAAACCATGTTGGTTGGAGGGAAATTCGTGCTTTAAGTTAAATGTAAATATTCAGTAATTATTGTTTCTAATATTTTAGCAAATGCATCAACACTGTGATATATATGTAGTTACCAAACACGGTTTTTTTCTCCACCTTTGTATATAGGTACAACAAAAACACTTTTCTATTCCGTTGGATATAACGACATATTAAATATTACGGCCAGTAAAGATTCCAAGTAGATCGAACAACCTAAACCTTTTATTATATTATTAGGTATCTCATCAATTTCCATAGAGGATCCTGGTTTTAATTTCCTAATAGATCAATATAATCAATTTATCTTTATTAACCATATTTGCAGTAATGAAAGGTATGAAACTATGCTACTAACGTTTATAAGCATTGGCTCCTTCGTACTAAAATACTTCTTAAATGCCATAGTAATTTCAAATGTATTATTTATTTCTTGGCCATTTATTATTAGATTTTCAATTTTACCTGAATTTTATACTCAGAATTTACCTGAATGTCATAAAATAATGAAACCTTGAACTTCTTTTAAATTTCTTTCCTTAATAAAGAATAATTTTTGATACAAATACACTGTTCTTGTCTGTTTATATTTGATGAGAAAACCTGTTATTTCTATGTATAAGTAATTTCAATTGACTGTCTATCCAATGATCACTTTTTCTTGGGAATATTAGTGTCCAGACTATTACAAATAAAACTATATAAATATATCTAATATACCCTTGTACATATTTCTTCTTCAGTTCAGCTTGAATACTAGTCATATCGACAGCAATGGATTCGAAATTTGCAGTAGGAAAATAATATGATTCGTTACATTCTACTGATCATTAATGTAATTACCGAAAGCAAAAAAAATGACTGATGACATTTGTCTATGTTCATAAGAGCAGCTATATCTGTAAAGAATTCGGTACCTTTAATATTAGTTTAAAAGATGTTCAAACAAGCTGTAGAATTATCCTTTTAGGCTTCAGAAGCAAGTGCTGGCAACCTTTATATAGCCGCTAAGTCCGTCTGTCTGTAAACAACTTTCAACTACTTGGGTCACGAAGGTGGTTGATGTGTCTTTGGAAAGGTATCGACGAGTTCAAACCTGTATAGATCATCCGAATTACATATGCAGAGTCCCCGCGACGGAGGTACTTGTTTATGAGTTATATTTAGTTGCTTTAAAATTATAGTAAATTTGCCAATTCTAAGATAGTTTGAGATTTCCGTTTCATGTTGTAATTATTAGCTGTAATAATCCTTGTTACCCAGTTGATAACGGGTGCATTCACATCCCCCCAAAATATTGTTTTATAGTTACTAGTAATACAATTAGATACAAACCAATTACAGTATTCAATATATATGTCATCTTCGTACTAGAAGAAAAATAATGAACCTATTAAAATAAGCTTATACCCTTGTACCTTTATCATTCCTATTATAGCATCCAAGTGCTTAAAAGGATCATTAATTCTCGTAAAATTGAATTCCTTATTAACAAGCAATGATGAACCACCACCTTTTGTTTTACATACATGAGAGGCTTCTGTATCCTTCCTTATAACTCTATATTTATTAGAAATTTGTACACAATATTCTTGTTGTTCTTCCAACCATGTTTCTGTAAAGGTAAGTATGTCATAGTTTTTATAGTTTATGTTACGTAGAAGTTCAATTACTTTTGTATTTAAATCATTAACATTCTGATAATATATGCTAACCTCGTTCTGTTGTTAACCCATTGTGCTTGTACAGGTGTGGACAAAAGTTTTGTCGCATGTCTATAACTCACTATTCTTATTTCGAAAATGAATATATTTAAACATCGTATAAATTTGTTGACTTACATATGCACATTTACATGACGCGCTTTTGAGAAAAATATTGTGCTGATATATAGCTAAAAGAGGACGATATTTGCACAAAAATAATTTTTCGTTGACAAAAAATTCTAAGTCCAAAAACCTACCAAATTTTATAGTTCCCTCGTTCGGAGAGTGATATTTTTGTAAAGCAATGGAAATTAGTGGTCCTAATCTTAATTTTCGTTAGTAAATATCATACACGGGAGGGACAACTTCCCGAATTTGGAAAATATTCTTTTAAGACATGCGACAATACTTTTGTTCACAGCTGTACAGTTAGTTATGCATGCCTTTGTACATTTTTAGGTTTCACTTTTTTTAAACGTTCACCTTGAGTACCCTTTTCTACTGATTCATTTATTGTTTAGTCTTGATGATATAATTCAAGTGCGCTATCGTCATATAGTTTACCATAGAAGCGAGAAAATAAGTAAAACTCCTCCTGGCCAGAACATAGCGTTATCAATTAAGTGAAATTTTTCTGTGTTGACTAAAATATAAAAAGAAGAATAGCCCTTGTGCTTAGTTTTCACATAATTTTACCGAAATATTTACATTTTCTTGTATTAATCTATAAGCCCCCCAAACAAGTCATAATAATATAAATAAAATGAAGTTAGAGAAACGTTCTTTTGCAATACACGCTACCAATGGCAATTTTCTTCACTATAGAGCACAATTCAATACAAAAATGATAACAGGAGACCAAAAGATGCATTTCATAAAGTGAAACGTGGCGGTATTTCGCAACGGTGATGAATGTTATATCAAGAAAATGCGCCCTCATTGCTTGGGAGGAAAAATAAGTTAAAAAAAAACCGAGCCTAAAATCTACCAAAAAGATATACTAGGAGTAGTAACTCCGTAAATGCTCTTTCAAGGAAAAAGTTTTTCAAAAGTCACCATTCCCCCATTCCAACTCAAAACGACAACTCAAGGGTAGATGCAGGCAGAATGTTTCGAGTTCTTTTCAATTGAAGACTAGTCTTCTAGTACTTCAGATGCATTTGAATGCAAGTTCTGATCAGAGTTAAAGAATAAGGCTTGCAAGACATCCCGTAGGAAGCTGAGTAGTCCGATAAAGCGACTACAAAGATGACTTATGAAATATATTTAAGTGTTTGACTAGTGCCATATCCAAGGTTGCATCAGTGCGAAGAGTGAATATTTCAAGTAATGTCTTAAAAAAAAATGAAACGTTAAATATAGCAGAGATTCTTTTTTCTCTTAAACACAATAGCTGCGTAACAGGAACAACTAGATACATAAACCACTTCCCTAACGACAGTTGCCACTTGTATTATTCATCTCCCTCTTCTTGCTTAAACATGTTACTGCTCTCACATACTGTACTCCCTTTTACCAATCTAACAGCAGCTTTTTGATACACCGTGCAGCACTAATCGCTTAATGCGAGCAGTTTTTTGTCTCTTCACTGACCTTCGTAGTAGCCGTGGTTAGAGCCATTACTGCTTTTCTGTTCTTGTGGTCAGTTGAAGATAGTGTTAGTTGTGTATTATTGTGTGTCTGTGGTTTCATGTTGAAATAACTTAATATACATGCACAGCCGAACAATCGACTCCTGCTGTACCTTCTATATCTCTTAACTTAAAATGCTGCTCCTAACATGTCACATTACCCCCTTAAACATTTTACTGTTAATTCATTACATTTGTTCGGGGTAGAAAATCTGAAAAATTAAAAAGTAATTATTCATAAAGAAAATACTCACCTTCTCGGCAACTGCCCAAAGTTTAGAGTTCATAGGAACTGTAGGTTTCAAATCAGTCATGATTTTATCGACAATATTCTTGTAAGCTACTTTGATTCGATGGTATCCAGCAGACAAGTCTTGTAACTTATGTTGTATCTTCTTTGATGCAAGAATGGTGGCATTTCTATACATTATAGGCTTTTGAGCAGGTTTGGAAGGACTTGGTTTCCTCTTTGATGTTATATCAAATGTCTGCCTACTTTGTTTCACCTGTTTCAAATAAAAGGAAACTTATGAACAAAATGTAACTTACCAACATAAAACATCATTAATACACTGAGGTGAAAAAAACAAAACAAAAAAAACACGCACCACTCGAAGAAGTTGGAAAAACCTATATAATGTCCCTAATCAGAACCAATTGTTCCGACGCTGAGATTCGTGTAACTGTGATATGTTACGCAGTTTGATACGATTCGTTTCTTCAAATTTAGGTTGCCGTGAAGGAAGGTAAGATGCCGTAAAGCTCGAGAAGGCCGCTAGAGCAGCCGCTTTAGTATAGGATTGGGCGAAGCGTCCGTAACGTGGTTCAAGAATTGTATACTGCGCCGACTACAATTTTGCTTACGGTGCAGATATACCGGCAACTGATTACGTATTGTGGAAGGCCTCGGGAGGTTAATTTCTGGAACAGATTACAGTTTCTTGCTCCTTCAGGTTATGTGCAACCGCCGATGCGGCCGAAGCCAGAAATAAGTTAGAACAAGTGAGAGATGTGAATGTCAGCAACGGTCCCAGAACGGACTCTTGTAGCACGCCAGTTCCTAAAATCATGGGTTGTGACATAAAGGAACTATTATTTGGATATACAATGCGCTAACTTCTCTCTTTAAAACTGGCTCAAACCATTTTCTTGTTATGTTTGAAAAGCAGCAATATCTGAGTTTACTGGGTTGTCAAGTAAGTCCGTTCGGTTTTTTCCCACTTATTTTAACCTGTATTTTCCATCAGAAATAGTAACGAATCAGTCAATAATATTATTCTCCTTCATTGTTCACGACTTTTTGCCAACGTTCCACTAGCTTCTCAATGCCTGGACGGTAGAAATCACCCTGTTTTGATGAATTCATGGAGCCACATTTTCAGCTCCACGTCGTTACTGAAGGAAACGCCTCGCAGACTGTTGGAGAGCGATCGAAAAATCTGAAGGCGCAAAATCAGGAGAATACGGTGGGTGTGGCAGAACTTCCCAATCGAGCTCCTGAAAAGCAGTTTTCGTCAGATTAGCGACGGACAGGTGAGCGTTGTTGTGTTGCAGAAGCACGCCCTATCGCCGGTTGGGTCGATTCAGCTGGATTGCGTTGCTGAACATAAAGCTCTGCATTCGTAGTGGATTACACCTTCCCAATCCCACGTCTTGCGTGGATGAAGCTCTGCCTTGGCTCGACGCATTGCTTATTTGTCGGGACTCAGTCTTCTTTCTTATGCTTCACATTGGCGTAAAGACGCCAATTTTTCCACGGCTGGTGACGATGCATTAAAGAAATCTCTGTGTCTACGAGTAGCTTGGTATAGAGCGAGCAAACTGGCAGCGATCGTGGCGCTCTGGAGTTTGCCTCTTTCCTTCAGAGTCTGGGCATCCATGCAGCGACCTTACCTATCAAGTGAAGGTGACGGTATCATGAAAGCTTTCCATTTTCTGAACATATGGATTGATGCGGATCCTCGTGTATGAGTTCGTTCAATCGATTCTCATTGAGCTGAACAGGTCCGCCAGAATACGAAGTCTGTGATATCGATTTTTGTCTCCTTGAAGCATCAAAACCATTTCAGTCTAGTTCATTCAGGAAAAAAAAAAAAAAAAATCTTTCTCCGTATACTGTACAAACGTCTCGAGCAGCTTTGGAACTTTAATTGAAAGCGAACAGAAGCAAGTGTTGAAAATGCTTATTTTTGTCTACTCGGCATTGCATCGTAATATGTCTGAAGAGTAATTCAAAATCAAATTTGAAAAACGATGAACAAATGTTGTGGAGGACGAATAGAGCTTTAAAAAAAGATTTAATAAACAACAACAAAATACGTTAAAATATTTTTCGTGTTAATTTAAATGACATTGGAGAAAAACTGAACGAATTTATCTGACAACCTAATAGAGAATAATTCATTGTATCAAAAGCCTTGGTTGCATTAAGGAAAGTACGTAATATGGCACGTTAATTATCAGTTTCAGGTACGGTATCAACCGTAAACTTGATCTGAACTGTAATTTAATACGAAACTAATTTACACTGTCCGTTGGATAGGAAAGATGTCAGCGTCCAGTGCCTTTGTCCAGGTACCATACCAGCATTCGCCTGGTGAAACTATCACGATCGTCAGCAGCATTATTTCAACCCACGTGCCTCTCTGCTGCTAATCCGAAGTTTGCAACCATAAACACTAGACCACGGAGGGGGGTATTATTCTAACTAACAACCGATGAAGAGTAACATCAGGCATATCGTTCCGCTGCCAAGCTTGTTGTGGAGGTAACACTGAAATCAAACACCACGGACGCAACAAGTGCCACTCTTCTGAAATATTTGATGGGACATCTGTTGCTTGTGATGTCTTTTCTGCTGTATGAATACTTGTATTAACTACCGAGTCACCGTAGCCCGTTGGCGTAGCATTCGGGAGGTCGTAGGTTCGATCCCAGTGGCCGATCATTCTGACTGAGGTTTTTCCAGGGCTTTTCCTCAGTCACACCAGGTAAATGCTGGGATGGCACCTTCAACATAGGCCCTGGCCGACACATTCCCAAATCCTTTCCCCTCCCCTATCCCGGCTTGATCCTTAAATGCCTAAAGGCCTTTATTTATTTATTTTTTTAAAAATATGTATTAACTTAAATTTTGTTATTACTGGTCAAAGGATTTATTTTTACCGAAAATATAAACAAAAATTCTCTGACTTTTCCCAACCTGTACACATTACAATAATTTACTAGTCGCTGTGGTCTTCTCATCTAAGGAACGCTCAAAAGCTAATAGGTCTCGGGTTGGACTCCCAACTGAATATGGATACTGTTATAAGTTTCACAGCATAAAATGGCCTTACTACATCTGAAGCATTAAGTAAACAAACAATAATAACTAGGATTAAAACTTTTACTTACCACATTTCTCTGAATTACAGTTGCTTCAATAGCTGGCGACTTGTCTTCAATTATCACATAAACAAAGTACACATTAGCTGTGAGGACGATCACCAGCAGTGACGTCAGTGATAATAATGCACACCGTCTTTTGAGCATCACCTACAACAGACAACAACTTCAATCGTGGTTCTACGAAAATCAGTTATCAGTAAAAAGAAAATGCATTATAACGAGATTTTACGTTTCTTTCGAAACACCCCTAGTAGGATATTTAATCACACCAAATTTCCCTATTGAACGCCAGTCGTTTTAATCAGGAACTAATACACCACATGTAAGTAATATTTGACACATGGAGTACGTTCTGACCCTGAAAATCAGTTTCAGAAATAAAATGTATGACCCAGACCCAGTTTTAATTCTTCTTACTGAACGATACGTGAAGATAGACTACAAACGTATTACTGCATTAGCAATTTTCTTAACATACAAAAATCATTAAAGCAGAACTCAAACTTTCTTTACGTTGGAAGATGAATAAATATATTGACTGGGAATCGAACCCAGGACTCTCCCGCTCGCCAAGTAGCGGCCTGTAATGTTTTTTGAAACTAAACTGTAATCTAAAAATCAGGGTTTGTAGGTCTTTTGAACTTGCTGATGACGTAAATAACCTACGCTTACCTCAACTATGCTTTCTAATGTACTCGTTAAGCCATGACGTCAGTTTCGTTAGGTTACTATGGCAACAACCATGTTATGTTACACTTAAATTATGAGGTTTAGTCAGAGAAGGGTATAAGCCACAGACAATAAAGGTGTGATTACTATTTCCTCGCAGTTATCTGAAACTGTGTGCAATCTGACGTTAACACGACTTATTGTCAAATGAACCCTGGAAACTCCGTGGCCCATCCGACAACGAGCAGTGAGTGATACGTCAGATTGTACACAGATGGTATATGGCTGCGAGGAAATGGTAATCACAGCTTTATTGTATGTGTGGATTATCTCCTCCTCTGACTGAAACCTTTAATTGTACACAACAGTAGGGGTACACGCGGCAGGGAATATTTTTAATCATGCCATCTTTGTGGAAATACAAACTACTGATTCTTTGCGAATTCTCATTTATTACTAACGTCTTCGTTGAAAGACAGAGAACTAAAATTACTCCCGAGATGAGAATACAAGTAGTAAACTGTACTTCCTTCTTTAGCTCTACTCGTTTCCCTGCTTCTAAACCTCGTCAAGTTCGTAATGTTCTTTATACAACAACGTCTCGATTATGAGCGAGTGATTTATCGGATTTAGGAAGAACAAGTGGATCTAAGAGATATATAATATATAAATCAACTCCAAATATACAAATCACTTGAGTACACGGAAGCTCTACAACTAAGATATCGGCGACTTGATTAACGTGCATAGTAGATTCTGCAGTTGTCAACTAAGCTAGCTCATCTTTATCCCGTGTCGCAGCCAGAGCAGTTCACCGCAATATGCAGATATTTTAACTAAGAACTTTTTGTGCAAATCAAGTAGCAAAACTACTTATATACTCTGAACCACAGAATTTGAATTGAATTTTATTTATGGCCTTTAGGCACCTTAGGCTCTGGTCGGGAAGGTGTCATCCCGGTACTTGCCTGGTGTGACTGAGGGAAAACCGTGGTAAAACCTACCAGTCCTTCCACGACCTCACAAATGCTACGCCAATACCCTACTACTGAGCTACAGAGGTTCAGTCTGAACCATAGAAAAATCATATATACATAATACAGGCAAAGCTTTACAGAAGCAAATAAAATATCTGGAGTGTATGAGATAACATGTAATTGTACGAAAAAGTATATTAGCATGACTAAATGCCCCCCCCCCCCTCTCCCCGCTTTAGTAAATATGAAAGAAAAGTTTATCACGGCTCGAAACGGAACGCTTTACCTTCGTTAACACGCTTGTTGTCTGTTTTTGTCTATGATTACTAAAGCCCGGATTTTTATGTAGCATAAAGTACCGAAATATGTACATAAAAATGTAACGAAAATTGTCAAAATATGTAGTATCAATAAAATATGTAGCATACAGGTACATAGGGATTATTACCAATATTCTATAATATTGAAGAAAATTTTGCAGAACTTTTGCTCATTACAAATGTACGTAAGGTGATTTCGAAGTTCTGTACTTTAAATTACAAAAATAGCTCTCAGATTATTTAAAAATACACATTTGAACAATAAATTGCATGTAAACAATAGAAAGAGAAATATAAATTAAAAATATTGGAAAAGATCACAAGAGTTGCTTAGTAAATTAATTATATTTCAGGCAGGGACTATTCTTATGTTAACTTTACACATTTCGATGAAGGAAGAGGTGCGTAAATAAAAATTGTTAATCCAAAATGTTGTTAACGATTAGCTAAATATTGAAGGATTATATAAATAAGTACATGAAAATGAGTAACTTCTATGACGCAATATTCTGCATACGTAACTTCTAGTTAACGTAGTAGTCTCAAATATGATACTTCAAGACGAGAAAATTTAAATTACAAAGAAATGGTATACATTTATCCAATGAAGTTATTCAATCGCTGAAAGGATTCTTAGGTGTTCCCATGATCTAATACACACCAAAATTTCATCCCCCTATTTCAAAGCATACTCTAGCTCTAGCATACTCCCCCTCCCCCCTTTACACAAAAGCTTCACAAAGTTTCGTTTTTCTACCCAGACCAAAACCACTGAAAATCTTAATTTAAAACAATTTAGAAGCTCGCATATAAATGAAAAATAATACACTTACATAGTCTGGTTCACTTTCCTACACTTCGAAATATCAGGTCGTCTTCTATATAGGCTCTACAAGCAGTGTAAATGCTGCTCTAAAAATGAATGTCGCACTAACACCCACTTAGAATATAAACAAACTTCATTTCTCTGCTGTTTATTTAATACGCTACATGTCACACACGATCTCACCACTATTTCATACAAAAATTTTGATATTTTAGAAAGTATTCTAAATTAGATTTTCAGTTGTGTATTAAAAAAGTGCATCCCACATTTCAAATAATTTGTTTTTCCTTCAGTTTTAAGAAAACACCACCGCTGAACAGGAACTCACTTTGAAAAACAGTGCACTACAATATACTTTTCCATGTTTTCACAGGTCATGGAAAGACGCCTGTCGGACAAAATGTTTTTGTACGCTGAAAATGATCTTTCCACATCACATGAAGTTACAGGGGCGTATTTCAGAAGCGGTACATGCTCTGGGGAAATATCTCCGGGTATCTCTACTTCTTCACCACTAAGTACCTCCTTCACAATTGCAAAGAGGGCATATCCAGGATTTCTTTCTAACACTTTCTTCAATTTTTCTAATACTTTGGCACTGATCTCCCCTCCTGCATTAGCGATTTTTTCTTTGGCATCTTCAATAACATCCAGAGAGTTCTGCAGGGAAAGTCCAGAAGTTTCCAGTTCCTTGATACTTCCAGAAAGAAAACCAAAGTTGCTTACAATGTATGCAATTGAGGAGGCAAATTTTGGGGTCAGTGAAGGCAGCCTGAGCTTCACGTACTGAAATAGCTGTCTCAGGAGGAAACATATCAACGACAGTCTTCACTTGCGTAAAATACTTGCTGTAAAAAACCACAGCCTCAATCCACGTACCCCACCGTGAAACAACTGGTTCAGGAGGTAAAGGAACATCCGGCAAATGTTCCCTGTAACAATTAACACGATTTGGAGCTTTCACAAACACTTTTTTGTGCTTGAGATAAGTCTATTCACAAGGGGGAAATTGCTTCTTATTTCCTCGGCCACACGTTGAAGTCCGTGAGCAAGACATGTGAAATGAACTAAATTAGGAAAAAACACTTTCAATGAACTTGCCGCTTTTAGCATATATGCTGCCGCATCTGAATACAAAACTAACACCTTTTCCTCTCTTATTCCCTGAGGCCAAAGCACTTTAAGTCCACTATTTACGAATCTAGCAATGTTTTGATGGTCTGTACGTTCTAATGGTCTCGAACATATCAGAAAAGGCTTTGATGGAGTTGTAACATCTAGTTTCCCTACAATTAAATTAGCTATATAGCGCTCTAATACGTCCGTAGTTTCATCTACGGCCACCCATATAAAGGATTCTCCTATTTCACACCTAACTTTCTCTATGCTTTCTTCGTAGCAGACATTAAGATAGTTCTTGCGCAATGTCGATTCATCTGGAATTTGTCGTTTACAATACTTTTCCAAGAACGACTGGTATTCATCCACCTGAAGCTTGTTCCAAGGAATATTAGCAGCCACCATTGCACTACACATGTCCTTGAAAAAATCATTGTTCGCGGGTCTTTGTTGATTAATCTGCGTGAGAAGCACCTGCTTGTTTTTTGATCTCTTTTGTTTATTCCGAAAGTGGAGAGCACTTCGCGCATGTTGTTCCAATTGCGATTTCATGGAACATCCAACTCTTTTGTCACACGCTGTACACACAACAATTTTTCCATCAGTCGTGAATGCATCATCCACAGCGATACACGATTTTAGTTTTATCACCAACGTCGATGCAACCGGAGCCATGCTGTCAAAATATCACTTCACCAAGAGAAAAAATGTAATTCTCGAAAGAGCGGTTAGCAATAGCACGCGTGGTCTTTACTTCCAAACAACGCAGTGGTAAATAATGAATTACCAAGAAATAGTTACAAAAAGGCTGAAATAAATACAAAGAGTCGGGAATTCCATGGTTCAAACCCCTAGGCGAAGCTTTCATTGAAATGTCACGTGATTTTCCAAGCATTTCCTCCTTTCCAAAAATAGCATGAACTCGAGGGCAGAGACACTATCTGACCTACTATCTCTTTTCCAGTTTTAGAACGTTGTAAAATCTGGACACCGAAGAAAATTCTTCAGAAAAAATGTTGCTAGAGGAAATCCATTAAAATATGTAAGAAATATGTAGTATCACAAGAAATATGTAACATGGCCTGAAATATGTAAAATGAAATTTATTCATAATGGTCCTGACCACTTGATTCATGCATATTTGCTAGTTTTTTGTGTCTACATACATCCAGTTACAATATGTAATTACATACAAATCCGGGCTCTAATGATTACCATAGTGACGGGACGGAACACGAAGGTTCCACGTATTCACGTACAGGAACGGCGTTGCGGTCTGCTCTGGTCCATATTGAGCCCTGAGCTAATTCAAATAACCCGGTATCAGGATTATATAAACAGTTGCAAGAAGAGCAATACCACATCTCTTCCTTTAAAGTTATTCACAAAACCAACAGTAATAACGAAAGAATATTTTTTTTAAGCGTGTTCCATAATTTCAGGGTATGAAACACCCTGAACTTCCAACACGGACAAAAGTGTTTTACATAAGGCATGCCATCCTTACATCGAACAATTACTAGATCAACAACAGACCAACATTACTAACAGGGAAATTACGACGACAAGTCAATTTAACGCTCCTACGTTTATACTTATTTATTGTAGGTTTTCCCATTTTGAACTTTTAACTCATTTATCCTCAATTGTACATGAAACATAGTTTTGAAAAATTCTTATACTCGAATAAAAAAATTACTGTCGGCAGATATTCGATTCCATTTCTTTTAACATCACCTTTTATTAGAAGTCTTCGGCGTGTGGTAACAGTGACAAAACAGTAACAGCAAAGAAGTTTTAAAATAGAGAGGGTATTAGTGTAGGATTTTTTTCTGGTTAAGAATAAATAAATACACATGATTCCACTTCCTCACATATACATGTTTATTAAACTTCCACATACAATCAAATCTCACATAAACCTACACACAGACAACCACATCTCTACGACGGTGTCACAATACATTGTCCACTACTAATAACTCGGAAACTACTGAGTGTAGAAAATTGAAACAAAACATTCCATGATAAATATGGATATGAAGAATTCCACTGTTATTTTTAATGACGAAAAACAGTGGAATACACTAAATACGTGTAAGGGTGAGGTCAACTTCTTTCACGAAAAAAAAAAAGAAGCATTTTGATCATCTCTGCCGTCTGGGAGCTATATTAGATAATATGAATATCAACGCTATTGTCTCCCAAATGCTACAGACGATCTAAATGCGTTACTGTAACAACTGCTTAGAATTTATAAATGTTTCCAACAAACTAAAATTACCCCTTTTTGTCATGATATATATATAGATATATTTTAATATGCTGACTCCTCCCTAGCAACGTTACACGTATACACCATTGTTTTCCTGGGTACAAAAGTTTTGAAATCTCCATACCGGCTTTATGATTTAATTTTTGTTTCCGTATTCTACCACCCAGAAATTTCCGAGCAAATGACGATGGACCAAGTTAGTGATATAATATTGGTTCTGTAACAATTAGCTTACAAACCGTTAGAAACACTAAAATGTTTCTTCTGTCCATTTCAATTTTTAAAGTTGGGACCTCACTGCAGAGATTTCCTGTAAGCCACTGGTTTCCATAATAATATATATATATATTTTTTTAATTCTGTACATATACTTACGTGATTTTTTAAAAAATACTTTGTTATCGACGGTGCATACAATATACAGGACACCCGGTATTTCAGATATAGCTAAAAGAGCAGTAAGGATTAAGTACTTATGTGGAACAATATTCTGTTGTTATACCACACAAAATTTCGCGATATTTAAAAAAAATAACATCGTTCTGGATGTGCGAAGAGTTGAATATAAGATGATTAAAAGTACTCTTCAATATTACGCTTTTTTTGGGGGGAGGGGGGGAGAAACATCTCTTGAAGCAAACTCTCATTCATGACTATACGCACTTCCATGACCGGTAGGCACATTGATTAACTATATGATTTTAAAGATGATACAGGTTTTTTTTTTAAACCTCATCCTATTAACGTTGTACGTATATGTTCATGTTACTTATGTTCTTTTTGTTTATTATTTTTATTTGCTTCTAACAATAAACAAGGTAAAATGTTTCTTTCACAAGCAGATTTTTTTTTTTAAAACATAAATAAATAAAAAAAACGCAAAGTGTTTGGGGAAAATAAAGTTGTTGGCGGTTGATACTCAATTTCCACAATTTGAAACAAGGGAGTATACAACATTTTGTAACTACTAATACTAATATCTTGCTATTTTACAAAATAAAATCTGTACTATTATATGATTTTTTTTATCTGTACTGATCTGGTAACTATGCAAGACTTCAATAGATCCCTATATCATCGATTAGGATTCAGCTACACGAGTGTATATTAGGTAGATTTCGAAGAAAAATCTACCTATTGAGATTGGTACGGTATCAAAGTGTATATATATATATATATATATTAACACGCTAGCGGCCATAATTTTGAAGATATTTGAACCAAATTTTAATATGTTGTTTCTAGGCTTAATAGCGCTTAATAACTAGTTTCTTGATAGCGCTCATACAAGGCGAGATTTGAATGTTTGAAAAAAAAAAAACTTCGAGATCTACCTCAGCCTGTAGGTCTGCCGAAAGGGATTTTTTTATTCATGTCTTTGATATGTCTATTTCATTTGTTTTCACTTTACTTTCATACTATATTTCAGAATTAAACTTTGGCGTTTTTCGTCTTGAAAATTTAAACCATGTATCCCGAAACTGTCGAGGTGTACTGTCGAAACTGTATAGTTATCTGAATCAACTGGGGCCCATTTCCAACCAGTAAAATTTAAGCAATGGACTCCCGCGCAAGTCTGACGTTTTTAAGACACTGTACATTTCGATTTTTTGATAACGCAAAATAAAATGTAACAACAACTCAAATCTATGAACTATTTTACGTATCCCCTGATTTGAATTTTTTTTAGATACCTTCGGCTCAGGCCGAATGAATGATGGGAGAATTGGTGGAATGGAAAGCGGGAGGAAACGGGAGAACCCTAAGAAAGTCCACGCACACGGTGTTCGTCCACCACAAAACCCACATGGCACGAGCCAGGATCGAACCGAGAACCTCAGGTAGCAGAGGTGAACGCTCTACCAGTGAGCCACTATGGCCCCACGCACTCCTTGATGGTTGACCACTTATTACAGGTATCTTAATCTTGTCTTTGCTACCAAAAGCTCTCTCTATTTTTCTTTCTTATTCAGACGTACATCTGTAGTACCAGAAGTTTTCTCCGTTTGTAGCGGATTGTGAAGAGCTTCCCACAAAGCACTTCCATTTGCACTGTTCTCCAACAATATCCCCAATTCTTCCTTTGTTTGACACAGCAAAACATCCAACGATTCAACTTTATTTGTAAGTAACCGTATATTTTTGGAGTTCACACCAGGAAGTTTGCTTATTAGGTCATGTACTTGACTGTAATACTCCTCATTTTCGGTACCAAACGGTATGTCTGCACCTAAAGCTGCAGCTTTGGTAACATCGGGCTGCTTTTTGCCCTGCTTCAGGTCTTCAAACAGCTCTGTAGTGAAATACGGACTTGAAGACCACACAATTCTTACCTGCGGGAAGTGCACTGTCAGCAACTGAAGTTTTTCCAATAAATTGTTCGTGGTTATATGATTTGATAAATCATACTCTTGCATGGACAAGGGCTTCTTTGGATCAAACTCTATAAGTAACATGGGCTTTTCGTAATATTTTGCCATTGCTTTTGCTTGGTAATACAGGCGTCCAGAATTAAGTGACCCAATAAGGTCACTGATACTCTTTCTTTCAACACACATTTCTGGAGTTAAGATATAATCCCCTATCTGCAGTGTCACAGGCTCAATGTCAATACCTCGGTAATGAATAAGACCTGGCAGTTCACTACGAAATTCTCTCATGTCAACAATAATCAGTTGCTTATTGGGCTCATCTGAAGAAACACCGCCATATCGAGTTGTCAAATTGGGACTGACAGCCTCACTAGGTTTTCTGACATCTCGTACAAGATCAGGATGATCATTTTCTCGGCCCTCTCTGTCTTTCGGGACCACCACTAATGCTTTTTCTTTGATTAAACGTTCAAATGCGTCCTTTTCACGACGAAGGATTGTGAGGTACGCCTGTTCTTCAAATGATCCCTGATATATGAGAAAAAACACTTTTAAATTAACATCTGGGCATGAACTGGCATACACTTCTAACTGTCTAACAGCAGCCATGTCGGCATCATAGATCACAATGTATGACGGTTGATGACTTTTCAATGTTTGTAATAAACTGTATGGTGTTTCATCTTTCAATGGTTGGAAAAGAATAGTTGGAGGTATCACAAATTTTGCACGTTCATTACTTGCATTAACCTGTTGTTTCTCCTTATTTCCATCCATATTTGGACAATTTTCTGTTTCCTGGTCATCATTTATGACTAACTGGCTCACTGTCAAATCAATACTACTGTTCGCGTCGTTTTTGCCTTCCTTTTTTATTGCTTGCTTTGATTTTGTTTCTTTTATTGTTGAATCTGAGTCACCTTTCATACCGAATGTTTCGTTATATAACTTAAGTAATACACTACGCGAACCTTGTGATAAGACTTCCGCTAACTGATTACATACTCCACTCTGTTCAGCTACGATAAGAACTTTTGCCGCCGTACAACTCCTTTCCTTTGCCTCTTCCTGCTCTCGTATTTCTGATAACACTTCTGTCAATGCAATCCACTTCGGATTCACTTCAAGTTTCAAATCCGTTGTTTTGAAATCACCTTTGGTTTCACGTTTTTCCTCTATACTGTTCTTCGGTTTAACGTTCTGGAGTGAACCGCTGTTGCCTAACACTCTGTTCTCAGCCTGGACAAACAAAGCTTCTGCAGAATCTAAGAGAACCCACCCAGAACTCTTCATTGCATATTCCGCACTTTTTAATAACTGAACATACATACAGAACGTTACACAATCATACTGAGTTAAATAGTTAAGAACTGTTCTCAAAGTTTTTAAATCTGACATTAACTGCTTTATTTTAGGACTTAACTGATGCCAAACTGAGTTCAATTGTAATTGTAATATCTTGTGAAATGACTTAGATATGGCGTTTTCTACAGTCAGCTCGTCTGTATCTAAAGTAGGGATTACTCTCTTTAGTTCCTTGACTGTGAAGTTTATCAGATCCAAAACAGCAGTTTGAATCTGAAGCATACTAGGCGTCATTTGTAATTGAAGTTCCACAAGACTAAGTTTATGCTTCTGTAGGCTACTTCTGACTGTAGCATGAAACCGTGGCCAAAGGTACAAATTTCTCACAAACAGGGTTCTCATAATACGATCAACTCGAGCAATCCCTAAAGTCAACGACTGTGGACAGCTTGAGAACGCCTTTATAAATCCAACTTTGTTCTTCTGTCTATAAAGTCGTATAGCAAAAGCTTCTTGGTACGACTCAAGAACACGATGAGCTTCATACACTAATATTCCTGTTATTACCGAAATAGGTACACGTTCCTTTAGAAGGTCCACTACCAGAATTCGTGACGAAATAAATAAGACCCCACCCTCTTTATAAATAATCTCTCTTTCTGAAGCTCCGAAGTCGGCTGATATTACGCGCGGAAGAGACTTCACTCCTTCTAACTTAAGCTGACTGATGAAAAATTCTTCCTCATTATTGGAGATGCCCAGTACCAAAACTAAATTCCTTGGACCACAATATGATTTCAATACACTGAGAAACACTTGCTCTATTCCCAACCCCTTGGCTGCCACCAAAAGACCATCTTCTTGTAAAATGTCTATAAACATTTCATTCTGAAACTGTAACATCATCAACTGTAAGCAAAACTTCACCTCCTTACAATTCTGTAATTTAAATCAAAATTATACACGAAGGGTTGAATATAAGTTTGTTTCTCCTAAATCTTACCAAACATGAAATTCTTCTGTATTCCTTCTGTCAAAGTAATTCAGTCACACGATTTTCTTACTTGCAATGCTATTACTGTCCCTTATGAGTTCAATCACCAAAATTATACAGTAGTAGGAGTCCGCTGTCTGCTAAGCATTCTTGCTACTTTCTTTACGTCCTCCTTAAAAGAGACAAGGAAAAAATACTGTACTTACAGTTCACATGTAAAGACATAATACCATCATTTAAAAAATAAAAATCCATATTTGCATGTTAAGAAAAATCAGCATAAAAATAGTAATTTTGTTTATGAATGACTGCATGGGGCGGGCTCTCATATACTTATAAATTCCTGAATTGGCGCCCCCATGCTTTTTTTTTTAGTCGTGCATAAACAACATTATTTTTTTATGTTTTTTAGTATGAATTGTTTATTAAATAAAAAGTATCTCTCTAAAAAGTTTATTTTACTATTATTTTTTAGTTATTTCGGTGTTCGGATACTTTTCTCAATCTAATGTTTTGTGAAGTTCAATCCTAAAGTATTATGCAACCAGCCAAACGACAGACCGTTGCAAGCTAGTATTTATTTTAGGATAAAGAAGTCCACACTAAAAAAAAATGCTTTTAAAATATATAAATATACAGAAATATATGAAAGTAACAATGGAATATTGTATTGTCACCCGACCTACGGCGCTGTGCAAAATTTCATCATTGTAAAACGTCGGGAAATGAATTAAATTAACGTTACAAGATTTGAGGACGCCACGAACCATTCCGAACTAAAGAAAAGCATGTAACAAAAACATAGATCCTCAACATGGAAGCATCTAGTTCGCATACATACAAGGTGATAGATTAATGCGTACAACAGATTTGTGTGTAATTTTCTGACGCGAAAACAAGAAAGAAGAAGATTATTTAGAGCATACAAAAAAATAAACTTTATACCACGTTGGAAACACTGACAATCCAGTAACATCATGTTTTAAACTCCTTTTTAACTTTACTTAATCTATTCTTTCTATTTGCATCTCTATGTTATTGTAAGTCACTGAAAAAGCAGTTCGTCACATGTAACACCGAACGCTGACATTGTACTTTAAATAACCGTTTTTAACACAGTACACAGATACAGTATAGTTAAGTCCTGAGCGCAATATGGCCATTTTTAACGAAATATAATACATTTCCATCAAGCAGCTGATGCCAACTTTCTAACGGCATTGATCTTCTTCTGAAATGACTTATCTAAAATACAATTCACTACAAAACAAGGAAGTTTGTTATTTTCTTTACAGTTGTATACCGTCATTTTACATGATAATAGATTCCAATTATTCTCTAAATGTATTTCTTTTTAAGATTTACATTTTACATCAGCATACTAAGTTAAATATTTAATAGCAAAACAAAGATAGAACCATTGAAACGAAGAAAGTGGGTATGCGGTTTAGGCGATTACTGTTAATCATAGTAGCACTCCACACTAGTAATTGCGGATACAATTTCTTCGAAGAAAAAAAAAAATTGTCCAAGGGGAGTACGGCTGTAAGATTTTGAAAATACTGACGATAAAACAAGCACTGAGAAGATGAGACGCTTAACAATAAGTACGACAATCACGAGAAGCATTTTTCCATCGATGCCTCACCGAACAAACTGAAACGCGTGTACTCGAATAGGTATTGATTGACCTCGAATCGAATGTAATATAAAAGGCTAATGGAATGCCGAAATTTAACATTCTTATAGTAACTGTCCCTTTAACATCATTTAAGGCAATAAAAAATCATTTTGCATTTTGTGCTTCCTGGCCAATCTGCATGGTTAATATTTAACTAATTAATTAACGAGGTGATTAATATTTTGACATCAGCACTTATTTGATCCTATTGCCAGTAAGCAATATTTTTATTTATTTACTTTTTGAATCCTTTAACTTTTCCAGGTTTATATTTACGGGCGCATCAAGAAATAAAGCTATATTTGTACATTACTGCAGAGAGAAGACAACTGTGCATGTCTTACTTTTCAATCGTGAAGTCTGACGCATTCAACAGGTTTCGGGTTCAAATTTCAGCTGGGGAATTGTATGTTTGTGGATTTAAAAGAACATTGCACTCATATAATTGGGACATGTTATAGTTCATAGTTACTTAAAATGATCCAAATAAAATTAGTTTATCAAATTTCAATAAAAACTTTCCCCGCATTAAGTATTCTTTAGGCCAACCATGACTTTCAACCGAAGCAAAATTAAATTCGCTTTCCTTTCATCCGTATAAAATGTGGATAAGACACTTCTATGGCAGCGTAGGTTTATGTGGGCTGACGATGGAAGTTTGCCCACGATTGTATAATGAAATCTAAGCCACCTAGTACAGTCACGGAAAAAAGGTACATTGGAGACATAGCATTTAGTGTTTTCATCTAACTTATATTAATGGATGGGATACTCAGCTATGCCTAACCCATGACATGACATATCTGAGGAACTGCAAGTGACAGGTTCAGGCCACAGGTGCCTATCTAGCCCATAAACATAAGTGAAATAAAATACTAATATTATGTTTCCGGAATACCTTTATCAGAATATATACAGAAAACAAATTTACAGTAGTAGTGTTTTTTTTTAATACAAATAATTGAACTACATTTAATTGATTCAACTGGCATGCGACTAAGGAAATTATTCATATATTCTTACAACTTGCCCTCAGGTTTGGAAAAAAAAAATCACATCCGTTTACATCAGTTTCCCACCATTTTGAAAAACAGAGAGTTTTCGAAAAATCTTATTTTGATCCGTTTAGGCGTTGAACGTCATACGATTCTATAGAGAAATCAAAACAAAACGAAATTTTGATTAATTATTGCATTGCAAATGTGTGTGGTAACACTACGGTACATCAGGCTGGATACCGCGTTAAAAGAGGAGGGGAGGGGCGGTTAAAAAATCCGGTTCAACATTCTGAAATCTGGAAAATTTCATCAAAATGTTATTAAAAATCCAGACGTAGGTTCCCCTCTGTATTATACGCACATGCCATTGGTTACAGCGCTGGAATTTGTCACCTGAACAAGGAATTTGGTTTGTTCTCAAGTTTCTTAGTACAAGGCGTCACGTATTGTTTTATTAATTCCCGTGCAACGGATAGTGAGTCGGCGTCAGATTTCGGAATGAACGGAAGTGAGATACCGTTATTTTTTTCTTCTTTTCTTTCGGTTATGGACATATAACATCGTGGTCAGTGATATGGATCAACCGTGTATTCTTTAATAAGTGCTTTTGACGTGTTTTGTTACTAGGAAGTAAGAATGTCGCGACGTGGGTGTGTACATGCCCCCGCTTGCTTGTGTCACACATGTGGACTGCACATTCCTACAAAGGAAAGAAGAAACCTGCATTCTACAAAAGAACTTATCGAGTATATTTAGTAGGTGTTGAAGTCGGTGACTAAAATAAGCTGTAGGCATCGTACATCATTTCCAGCATATGTACACTGTTAACCTGGATAAGTAGTTAAAAGACAAATAGTAATTTAAGTTTCAGAATTCCGATGTATTGGATGGCACCACAGACGAAATTTAATATTATTCCGTTTGACTAATATTAAAGGCATAAATTGGAAAAATAAAGCAAAGTGAAGTACCCAAAAGTTGATACTTCACACTGAGAAAGTGATAATAGCAAATCTAAAACCGATGTCTCTTCTCATTCGTCTTCTAACAATGACGAAAGTTACAGTGACACACATACAATCACCTCAACGATTCAGTGAAATGAATGACTTGGTAACGAGCGGCCGTAGCTCAGTGATGGAGCGTTTGCTTAACATTCGGGAGGTTGTGGAATCGATCCCAGCGGCCGATCATCCTGACTGAGGTTTTCCCAGGGTTTTCCCTCAGTCACACCACGCAAATGCCGGGACAGTATTTTTAACTTAGGTCCTAGCCGATTCCTTCCCGCATCCTTTCTTCTCTTCTATCCCGGTCTGAGTCTTAGATGTCTAAAGATCATAAAAAATTCAAATGACTTGGTCACAGACCTGAATTCACTAAAAATTGGAGTAGATCTTCTCGGTTCACGATTGGGGGGGGGGGGGGGCTGCTCTCTCTTCGTACAGTTGTGGACAAAAGTATTGTCGCGTGTCTTTAAAGAATACTTTCCAAATTCGCGAAGATGATATCCACTAATGAAAAATAAAATTAGGATTAACAGTACTCAAAATTTTTGTCGACGAAAAATTATATCTTTTGCAAATATCGCCCTCATTTAGCAGTATATCAGGACAATACTTTCCTTAAGTATGTGATTGTGCATATGCCTGTAAGTTAACAAATTTATACGATGTTTCATTTTACTTATTTTTTCAATAAGATAAGTCAGTTATAGACATGAACAAAACTTTTGTTCATAGCTGTACGTCTTTCTGGTGATTCTCCTTCTAAGACATGAAAACGTTAAATACCTCTTTGGGGGTGAGCTACATCTAAAGTTTTGGCAGATGACAGACGGTCACTGGAGTAGAACGGGTACGATTATTTCACTGTGTACATCACAAATCATCATCATTGCGGATTTGTACAGTAGCCATCTGCAAAACAAAGAAAACAGCCTTATTTCCACGTGTTCTTAACAAAATTGATAACATACTTTTAACAGTAGAAAACACAAAGACGATAAAATTATTTCATGTGGACATGCAATGGTATAATCATATAGCTTACCTTGTGAATTATCGATAATCTATCTATCTTAGTGAAATATGGAAAAAAATTAACATGCAACACTTAATAGGGTTTTTTTTTTTTGCATTGTCCATGATGATGCTACTGCCATGACATGGAACGTGTATTAGTACGGCACCAGTTTGCGAAGTAACGAAAACTGTTTGTTGTACAGGGATTCAAAAGTTCCAGTACAGTACAGCCTTGTAGTTCTCAAACCGACAAGGAAATGAAGCATCGCCGTACACAAATGTGGATTGGTGGGGTGGGGTGGGGCTACATTTTGGAGTGCATGATCAACGTAGCCGCCATGTTGAAATCCGCCATATTGAATGGGGGTACTTTTTTTTTTAAATGGCAAATGGGTTGTGTGGCGTATCAATAAACACGAGGATGTTCCCAGAAAATCATTCCATGTATCAGATTTGACCTACCCTGTTCATATATCACGCGGCAAACTTTCAGTGAAGACAAGTCAGACACCGAAACAGGTAGGCTAGTTCAAATCAGACACCTAAAATGATTTTCTGGGAACATTCTCGTGTTGTCACATATGTCACACGACCAACTTATAATTTGAAAAACTTTACCTCCATCCAATATTGCGGATGTCAAGATGGCGGAAATGTCAAACATGTACACCAAAATTTAGTTTCCACCCACCATTCTACATTTTTGTACTACGATTAGTGTTGTAAAAAGCTTTTTAGAATAAAAACATCGTTCTTTTTCATGTCTTTTTAACATTTTTTTTTTAACACAGTAAGTAGTCTATTTAATGCTTTACGTTGCAGATAACCAATGTAATCAGCAGGATTGGAGTTAAGCTTTCACACATTCATCCCAATTTACGACTGCTTTGTTTTCCTGCAACCTTACGGGGCAAATGATGAGATTATTTATGCATTCATTGTCACATTGCTACGCTTCCTATATCTTCACGCTGACAAAAGCAAGGAATTAACTAAGGACATTGACTGAGGTTATTTCAGCGGCGTATTCTCCATGAATGCAAGGCATGCATTGCATGCCTTCGGATTCTATGTTATTTATTTTATTATTTTCCAAAAAGGAAACAGAAAAGATTTTGAGAAATTACGAAACTTCGCTTGATTTCCTGGACCAGAACCCGCAATAGTTTACTAAACTGTTCACGTGTGGCGCTGCAGTATTCTCGTCTATGTATGTGGGCGTCTACTCAAGATCTTTGTCGTCCGCTTGCCTGTGAACGTGTGGTTTATTGGGTGAATGAAGCTGGAGAAATCCAAAATGCATGCAAGGCTAGAAGTTGCATTCAGCATAGTTGCCATCTAGCCAATGTGTGTGTTGCAGCGCTGCCAATGTATGTGGAATTCCACAAAATGTATGTAATTTTCGCAGTTGTGTGTAATTTGCGTGGAGTGGAATTGTGTGTGGAATATCTGTGGATTTTTTATTTCCAGAAAAATCACAAGATAAACTTCTATATGTGTTATATACTCTTATTTTCTTGACTTTACTGAGGATACTTCCTAATTTTGCCTTTCATCTAGAAAAGGATAAAAGTTATGAATAACTTAATTACTTCCTCCTTAGTGGCAGCTGTAATTTCCGTGAGCGGCAACAGATGATAATTTTTGTTTCAAATTCTTTCTTGCTCTCGATGTCTTGTGTATACCCACCACGCCATCCTATTCTTTTTATGTAGGAAAATATATTTACCACCAAAACAAGAAGAAATTATCACCTTTCCGGTAACTTTTTTCATGAGCTCTTTGTTGAAAACTGGCATGCGATTGAAACACTTGTAAATCGCCTGTGAAACTACCATGTGTCGAACTTCGTTACTCGAGGTCTATGACAATAAGAAAGAGGGAATTCCAAGTTTGTAAAGAACAATTAGATGAAAGTCATCTCTAATTCGCATAAATACTTCTTAATAATAATAATAGTAATATTAATAACATTGCATGCCCAAACTCAAAAGTCAGGATACGCCACTGGGTTATTTGATATAGTTTGTAATAAAATACTAATAAACCTCCAGGGAACTGAAGAAATATTTTGAATTATAGGAAGAATTTAAGGTCCTAAAGATAATACAACTTCGCAGATAACTTCACTGTAAACTGAAAAACTATGAATTCTTACCGAAATATGCTCTCATCCCAAATATACAATACGTTAATTTCTAATTACGGTATTGTTCAAGGAAGATATCTGTCTTTTGATCATAATTACCATCCGCAAAAATCAATTATCTGTAGTTCAAAATCCCAGGAAATAACCTGCTTCTATTCAAGGGTAGAAATATATGTTTGCATTTACTAGTATATTGTATTTCACCAGTGTTCGATTTGTTATAAATTACGAAAGGGGGATACTACAACTAGAGGTTGCTGATAAGTTTGAACCTACAACCTGTTTGGGTAGAAATAAAAAGATTTTATCCATGGTTGGGTTGATATTCGGGATAAACCGGGGATGAAATCCTCACGTACCAGGGGAAATCCTCGACATCCCCCCTCTTAAAAAGTGGTATACATCCATAATGACTACTCTTGTAAACAAGCAACTATATAGGTTTCTTCTAATGAGTCTGTTGCAATAGGGCACTGAGAAGTATTATTTCAAAGCATATCATAACGTAGCCACGTCCCGCGGCTCCCCCGCACTGTTTTTAAAGCAAGGTTGATTGATTTAAATCCAAGTGATTTAAATCGGATGATTTTTTAAAATATCAATCTTTTAAAAATGAATAATATTTTCTTATATTTAAAAAAGTTGAAATAAAGTGTAGTCTTTTGAATCATTATGTGATTTTAATCATATGTAGGCTTGAAATTCACCCTTTAGTCCTGATGTTATGATATACTCTTACGATGTAAACCAAAACCTGGAATTTTAACAAACCGTTTGATTGACGAAATTTTAGAAGAGAACGTACAAACCCAACTCACATTATAAGTTCTCAATTTGTATTACAAATATGTTTATTTGTGTAATACAAATGGAAACGAACACACAGAAAACCCAGTGTTTGTTTCCAAACAAATATTGTTGTTTCATAACATTACCTACTTTGTGTATTTGTATCAAATTATTTTATTTCTTCACAAATTGCTCAAAAGCAATTTATACTCAATGGAAGTATAAAGTTTACCTTTGTGTATGCGAAAGGACGATAATGCAAAGCTGCGTATCCTCTATTGATTTGACTGCATTAAATAGCTCTAATTGAATTGAATTTTATCTAAGACCTTTAAGCACCTTTAGATCATGCCGAATGCATGATGATGGGAGAATATGTGGAATGAAGAAAGTGGAAAGAAACGAGAGAACCCTGAGAAAACCCATGCACAATGTTTTTGTTCAATACAAAGTTCACATGGCACCACCCGGGATCGAATTGGGGACTCCACGGAATATAGGTGAACACTCTACAACTGGCCGACCGCGGCTACTAAATAGCTCTCATACTTTATGGAATATTGTTATGGGGTGTTCCCAAATTGATAGTGCAATTCTGAGCGCTGAAAAATAAGTGAAATGAACTTAAATTTATCTTGGTAAACTTAAACCCTAGAATATTTCATTGGGTAGGTGTAGCCTGGAGTAAAGAGGTAATTGCGATTATAAAATTCGCAATTACTTAGGAAGAAAGAAAAACACAAACGTTATTTTAGAAGGAAAGCTGATACATAGAAACACTGTAAATTGTATCTTTTTCAAACTTAATTACGGTGTATACCCCTCTGAAACAATTTATCGTATATCGACGAAACTATCGTAGAAGTTTTCTACATGTTAACTTTGTTTGTAAAGTATACCATAAGTAAGTATCTTCATTCCTTTTCAAAATTATTTTAACTGCCTACTTTCCATGGCTATCTTCCGCAGCGAACACCACATATTCGTGAATTTTACTGGTTAAGGTATCTGAAAAGGCATAACTACCTTAGTAGTTTATTCAGTAACGCAAGTTACTTAAATAAAAAAAATCAACAAAAATGATCGTGATTTTTCAACCCTGTTTTGAAGTATAGTAATAGCTATCGGCACGTAACAGTATGGGAAGGGGGGGGGGGGGCATTTGAAAAATTGAATTTTAAAATAAGGTGGCAACGCTGACAACTGGGTGTTTGGGTATAGGGATCAACCGCAGTATGTTTTGATTGTGTTGAATATGTATACTTAAAGTTTGGTACCTCTATGACACGTCCCAGTACGTAAATACAAAGTTTGGTCTGATACGTTCAACGATATGGAAGCAATAAAAAAAAATATTTTCTGAACCCGTTTCTCTCTTCCTTGAGAAGGTCGCGCCATAACTATAAAAGCAGATGGGAGGGACTCTAAATATGTGACGTCAGAGCGGTTTCCTGCAAATATGTTGCCGGTTTCAACGCAAAAAAGGGAAAAAATATGAATGCTGGTGTAACTGGTAGCCCAAATGAATCAAACTCTGGTTGGATACAAATCCTTTCACACGTGGTAATCTTGTTTCACTGTCATCTCAGTTGTTGAATACTATAAAACCGTGTGAGGTAATTTTTCGAGCATTTCACAAGAAAACCATCAACCACAAGAAGAACGTAATTAGCAGTTTCTTTCAAATAGAGAAGCAAGAATTCAGAAATGAAGATCCTGAGATGCTAAGTTTTTCCCAAGCAAGAACGTTTGTTCAGAATCCAATACGTTAGCCGGAAAACACAGGAAGCTAAAAGAAGAAATGTTATGAAACGGAGACAGTGGATGCAGAGCTGTTCTTCCAGTGCTTCACACTGATAGATGAGTACATTTGCATTTTTATCACTTTATTTTGTATTACCTTTATGCGTATTGTTTGTGCAGAAAACTATATGCAATGTAGTCGTAACTCTGTAAGATGCTAGGTTGAGGCGAAAGTTTCTCTCTCCATCATGACGTCACTCTTCCGCTAACACGTTACTTTCCCAGGAGGTTGTTATGGTGAGATCTTTTAAGAGCGCGCGGGGTCGGTTCGACCGACCTTGCGCCCCAGTACCTAATGCACATGTCAAATTTGGTGTAAAATAATGCGGATACGTCCAACGGTCACAAATATCCAAATTAGATTTTTTAATCGTTTGGCAACCCTGACCAACTACGGCGCCCAGTACCTAATGAACATGTATCTCAAATTTAGTGTAAAACAATGTACAAGTGTAATTTGTATTAATAAAGGCATTTCTGTAAGTTGAATTTTAAAATAGGCTGGCAACATTGACAATTGGGGTGCTTGAGGTCGGGGACACCCAAAACTTTCTTCTATTGTGTTGAATGGTGTTTAAGCTAACAAGTAATACTATTTCAAGTGGACACTCAGATCTAGAAGAGATATACATATTTAAAATCAGCATAAAAAAATGAGTTTGTGTGTAAAAGTTGTGAATAGCATTATTTGTGGTACCCAACTTACGAATATCTGGCGCTAGTTTACACTCAATGCCGCGCACTATAGTGACAAGAAATCAAATGACTGATAGCTGCACGTCGTGATATTCATAGTCACTTGAAACCCACACTGGTACAAGTGTAGAATTGGACAGAATCCGCAGAAGGGTACACGAATACTGTGTATAAAGTTATTCAGGGGACACACAGTCTGGCAGAGTCTAGTCAAGTTTAATCATATAGCGGTGTCGCTTTTAATCATGTAAACTAACACCAGATATTCATAAGTACTGTACACAACTGTACAAACAATGCTATTCAGAACTTTTACCGCCGTTTGTCTTCAACCACTGGGCAATGACACCTAATATTTTACACACAAAGCCGTTTTTCATGCTAATTATTTATATCTTCTAGATGTGAGTATCCACTAGAAATATTATTACTTTTAAGTTTGGGGCAGATACTGTATGGAAGAAATTTTTGAAAAAAATTTTTTTTTTCAAAGTTGGCAACATTAAGAACTGGGCAACCCGGAATATCTTACATATTACAAAAAAAATACTTATAAATTAGGGTTTATGTTGTAATTCTTCTTAATTACCTATATAACTCTTGCTTCAAGAGACGTTAACAGAATTAAAAATTGCTGCCTTGAAAAAAAAAAAACATTTTCTTATTAATAACACTAACTACGATGTATCATTTCCTTGTCTGCGAACTATAAGGATTATATCAAGGCAATGACAATGTACAAGAACGTTTGTCACATCACCTCTTGGTTTTACAGCACATTCGAAAGAAGGAAAGTAACATTTGAAGTGCATTCCTATTAGAGACATAGCTTCATCCGACAGTAATCTTGGAATAATGTTGTCACCGGTCCTGTCAGCATGTTCTGTTTGTACTAAACATTGTACCGTTTAGTGTTCACTAAAACAAATTCCACCATGATGTACAAAGAACATGCTCGTAACAGATTCCAAAGTACAAGAATACAATAGACATTTGTACCATATCGTACCTGCTAATTGATAAATTGCACAATCTGTATCCCAGTGCTTATTATGTCCTACTGTTTCATTACTGTGCAAAACCAATAGAAAACGAAAAAGGAAGAACAGAACTCATGATTATGTAAAACATCAACACATCATACGGAAACTTACTATCACTCACATAATACTAGTACTATTTGTAGCATAACTGCCCACTACATACGTCCAACTCAACAACTCATTTTTTTATTGAATCTCAGCTGAGCAGAAATAAAGAACAGATAATTTGTAGCAACGACTGTGGCCTGTTTGTTTGTTGTTTACCAAAGTTCAATTCAACTATCTCAAACATAACTGGACTGATTACTTCACCAACCAAAAAAAAATTGAGGTTTTCAGTTATTACTCATGTCTGGTTTGAGACATCAAGAGGTCGGGACAGTAATCCACACTGTGGTAGGTATAGGTGCAAAGGGTATAAAATCTTTGGGTATAGGAAGAGGACAAGCCTCCGGCGGCTGACACCAATTTTTAATGGCGTCGACTTTTTGCATATTTTTTTAAGAAAGAAAATTAAAGTTTTTCCTTCGTTTTTTTATGTAAATACACAAAGGAAATGTAATAAAAGTTGTGATTTACAATTTTAAAAGAGGCTACTAAAAACTAGGATGTATATAAAAACCAGATGAATGTTAGATTTCTTACACACAAGAAATGTCGAGATAGCGAAGGCGGGTTAATTAAAGTGAAGTTAGATTGTTCGTCATTATTACACGGGGCATTCTGAAATTAAGAGAAAATACGAGTCCCACCGCCTATAATTTAATATGTACATTCCTTGAATTTTATTTATATTTTATTTATTTTATAATCGTTTATTTAATATGGTCCTTGATCCACTGAGGTTACAAATTTGTCTATTTCGCCCATTAAAACCTAATTTATGAAATGCTTGACCATATGGCGTTGGTTTCAACTAAAACTACTTTATTCGTAATGTTTGTGAAGATCATTCAATATATCAATAAAGCTTCAAGATTGAAGGAGACCTTGGAGGTGACAGGCAGTTAATGAACTAATGCATTTTTTCAGGTTCTAGTTCAAAAGCCCACTAGAAGTACACATACACTATCCTGCTATTAAAATGGTTTACTAGAGATTGTCTAGGAAACAGAGTGAAGCACGTCCTGTTGCCTGGTAGAATTTACCAGAACCCCGTAACTCATTCCATGGTGACAGCCGAATGTGGAGAATTTCAGTACTATGATAAAATTATTTTTATTTCAATAATTTTTTGCCAAGTAACTTTTATTTATTTTTTATTAAAGAAAAGTTAATTATGTGGTGTTAATAATTATTACAAAACTTTCACTTGTTCAAACCGTGGTTGGAAACATTCCATGCAGATGACATTTGTAGCATATTTTTAGCAACTTAAAATAAACTTTTATTTTTAAAAAATAGTTCAGGAGCAAAATCCTTTTATGAATATCTATGTATACAATCGATTTTTTAAAAATACAAATCTATCTCGCTATCGCTCGGTGTGCATCCTGCCCTAGTGGGTTTATATCTTGGAGGAATTAGAAGGAGACGTCCAAGCTGCCAAATTATGATGCTGAAAATGGCAGCCCGACAATCGTCCAGTGCGGCCATCCGCCATCTTGCGTATGGAAGAAAACCACGAAATTCCTATTATCTTATGTACACCATACAGATAATATTTATATGAAATATATATCAAATGTTATTATACTTACATTTGTTTTTTTAAGCAACGTTTAAATTAACTCCAGGTGCGGTTGAATGAAAAAAGTCTAGTAGGATAAACACTGCACAATGAAAAATATTGACATCTGTAGTCGTTAACTGCGGAAGATCCCTGGCCACATAGGTAGATGTGTTTATTAAGGAATTCTTCTGCGAATGCGACCGACACAACTTTGAGTTCGAAATCCGTTCAGGGCGTGGATGTTCCTCCTTTCTCTTCTCTTCCGATACAGATGAAGGTAACTAATGACAAATCACCATTGGTTCACCTTGTCCAGAGGCCTTCCCAGTCCTTTTAAATTTTCCTTCATTTATTACTTGCATTATCCTTACTATACGTTGTATTTAGTCTGGAAACGAGACTTGGAACCGGAACTCTTGAAGCCAAGGTTTAATAGTGTAGTCCCGAAATGCTGTGCAATCAGGAAACACAGTACCCCCAAAATCAAATAAAAAGTGTAAAGGGCATCTGGAAGAGAGCAGAGCGTACAATAAGAGGACAGAGGTATAAGTAATACAAGATATCCGTGCATATCGAGTAGAAGATAGTGAAATAATTAATTATTGCATCCCTTCGTTGTTCAAAGAACAACCTACAGTAAACAGAATCAATGATCTATACTGCAACAACCGTAGTTCACAATTGGCTACTACAACTGGTCAACTACTGGTGCAACTACACCATCAGCAATATATTTGTCTGTTGTCGTGTTAAATGAAAGAAATGCGAGCTGCCTTTTCTTTGACTTATTCTGCATGGTCTTAGGGTTTGTTGCGTATATTTTTTCTATTATATAAACGTCAGTTCTTGCGTAGAGTTGAAATTTTCCTTATTTCGTCAAACATTGATACGGTCACCCTATAAATCACATTATTGAATTGTAATCACATTTAATTTACACGGCATAATGAAAAGCATAGAAAAACACTTTTAATTGTCTCCATGCCATCAATTTATATCAACATTTTATATTTCGACAGAAGTTTTCTCTAAAACTCACCTGTCAAATGTGACATTGGGAGCCTTCTTATTGTATCTGTTTATGCATCCAAAAGCGACACAACTCATTACCATTTTAAAAATCACAGAAAAGCATAAAGAATGATCTGATTATTTGCATGTCTGTGAATGCAATACTTCAATTTTATTCCATACGCAATATGGTGGACCGTGATACATACAACCGGGGCGGCGGCCATTTTCGGCTTCAATTTATTCTCGAAGTAGGGGTACGTTTGGGCGTCTCCTTCTATTTTAATTCCTCCATGGTTTATATACATCCTAGTTTTTAGTGGCCTCTTTTAAAATTGTAAATTACAAGTTTTATTAAATTTCCTTTTGTGTATTTACATAAAAAACGAAGGAAAAAACTTTAATTTTCTGTTTTAAAAAAATGTGCAAAAAGTCGACGCCAGGGCTTGAACCCGGGACCTTTGGATCAGCTTCCTGACGCCTTGTCCACAAGACCCAACTGCAGCTGCCGGGCTGAGCACTTCTCGCTGTTACTTATAGTTCAAGCTACGCGAGAGTGGAATATATTCCGTCGTTGCTGTAGTAAATTAACCCTCGATGTTAAAAACTTAAAGCAACGACGGAAAACCGTCGTTACTCTAGACACAAACAATATAATTAATAAATCAATAAACATATAAGAAAAATATGATTAAATTAAAAGCTAATTTTACATAGTTTTGTAAATGCCTCCGAGATAAATGAAATTAAGAAAAACTAAAAATGTAGTGCCTTACACAATATGATACTTGAATGCAATTATTTCCTTATGATTTTGTCAGACACCACGTACCGTTGTTTGATAAGTAGGAAAATCGAAGTGTTAGCACGAACTAATTTTCTTCCCTGCTTTCTTATGTAGCAGAAGTATTTAAAGCAGTCGTAACTACTAACTACATCCCATCGAGCTCTACGAAGCGATTCTGGAGTGACTACTTAGTGTCGAAAGATAGATGCCAGAGCAAATATTTTAACTCAATTGTCCACTTGCAGTCTAAACCAATAAGGACCAAATTTTCAGTTCTAACTCAGTTTCATACGCTTCTTATCGCTGTGTGGCCCGTTTTTTGATTCAAGCCTTAATTTCTGAGTTATTCATATAATAGTATACCGTACTCTGCATATACTAGAAAATACTGCAAATAATATTTACATTTTTTTTTCAGAATTAAGACATAAATCAAAAAACGGGCCACACAACGATATCAAGCTTAAAAAAACTGAGTTAAAATAGAAAATTTGGTCCACATTGGTTTAGACCGGAAGTGGACAAACGAAATTAAGAGTCCTCTTCGCTCTCTGGCATCATGTATTAATGAATTTTTCAACGGCCGCAGTCAGTCCAGTATCGCTTTTAGATAGAGGTCATTGCTACATCCGTTACCAGAAAGTCATATTGTCTACTGTACTTCAATCTGCACTTTTCTGGGTTGGGTTGGAAGAAAATACTTAAGTGTAAAATCTGACTTAAGTCAGAACATCGAGCTCAACATAATACTGGAGTGACTACTTAGTGTTAAACAGTAGCGTAGATAGGAATTTCTCAAGGGAGAGGATATATAGAAAAATCATATCCTTGGCAGTTATGCAACCCAGCACAATAAATTTCTTTAAACAATACAATTACAGTATTGTGCAGTAAAGTGTTAAATGCATGCATATATACGTATAGTTTGCTTAGTTCAACTTGTTGTGTCTTACTTTGGGCTGCTTTCTTAAACACGTTCTTGTTCGGCAGCGCTAGTAAAACTATGTTGGTATTGCTTTTGTACTTCCCTCTTTCTTTGAATACTTGCAACGCTTATCCATTAAGCTTTTAAACGGTCCATATGCTACTTTCCTGATAAACAATCTTAAGATCGAAAAGAGAAAACAGGAGTATTTGGCATATAAAGAAAAACTGACCACAAAAGATTAATACATATATTTTTATAGATAATTGTTTACAGATTCGATGTGTTGATCGTGGTGTGACGACAGTAAGGTATTCAGATCGAAGAGATGACGCTGCTGAATGTAGTGTGTCACTAGAACTAACGGAACCGGCTGAAGAAGGACGACTGGAGTGAGATAGAAGCGATGGGCTGATAAGCTATTGAGAGTTATTGGGAGACTATCGTCCTTTTAGCGTACAGCATTCAGAGGCTACGCTCCCGACGAGTATGAATTCACGTTCAATCGATTATTCCACAGATGAGATTAAAACGTTCTCATTAAAGACTTCTCAATTATTTAAGTGTTCAGAGAGAAACGGTTTGTTCAAATTGAATTGAACTATATGAGAATTTATCCCTCAGCCCGAAGACTACCGGTAACCTCTCAGACAATACTAACAAAAGTCCACACACATGGACTTTCCGCTGTTGTAGAGCCTGATACCAACTAGATCTCTCCGTTCTCGTGAACACATAGGACTTGGGGTTTCGTGACAATCGTGAATTAAGACAGCAATTCGATTTTAGAAGTAAAATAAAGGGGGGGGGGGCAATATAACGCAGAGTGCAGGTCTTCACAAGTGACAAGAGTTTTTGACAAATATAAATTGGTTGCATACGAAAATACTATCGGCCCAAAACAAGTACATCCAAAATTGTAATAGAGCTCAGTAGATGCAACACTTACGTAACAGCTCTCTGCCTGACGTCTCTTACTTGGATTGGCCTCTTTACTGTTACCCACTATGCTAGAGAAACCACGGAGTACAAGTAATTCTTCATGCCGACTTCGTCAAAAATTACAAGTCTCGAAGTTTCAAAATTATTTCTAAGTTCGAAGATTTTAATTCCGGAGACTAAGTTAAAGATAACTGTGAGAATAGGAAAGAGTGATTGTTGTTGAATTTTATAATTTGAAACATTCTAAGTGAATTTAATTTAATTCAGTTATATCAGGGCATTGTTGTTATTGAATTATGTTTAACGAATTTGGCAATTGTGATTATTGAATTATGTTTTAACGAGTGTAGAAGCAGGATTGTTGTGTGTCTTGAAATATAACGAAACAAAGCTGTGCTGGGAATGTTTTACTTTTCTATTTAGAAGATTGTGATGGAAATAACTTTTACTGTATAAAGACGAATTTACGGAGGCAAGATTCACTGGATATACAGATGAGATAATTTAGCTTAAACATCATATATGCAGGTAGTATGTCTTTGTTATGTTATAGGAGATAGCGATGACGATGGAAGTATCCATTCTTTGGATTTATGGAAAATCTACTTGAATGTAACCGACTTGTGTCAATGCATGGAAATACAAGTTCATATCAATTCTTGAATTCTTCATGCAAATTATGTTAGCCTTAGTAGAGATCAATAACTTTTACTCAAGCATAGATTTGGGCCACTTCAGACTAATAATGCTATTAAACTAAGTAATTGTGCTAATCAATTCTAAAAACAATAACTTTCCCTAGAAGCTAGTTGACTGCGTCTCGCATCACCTATCCTACTTGATTCTAACCATGTTGAAGCTAGTATCGCACTGTGTCAACAATGACCGCTCTCGAGCATTTCAAACAAAATTCAAAAAGTAACAGTGATTATCACTGTGAAAACGGAACGGTTATAGCCAGTAAAAAATAACAACTTATCAGCCCATTCCACCAAGCTTCCGCAGCTCTCACATCCGGGTACCTCTTCCATAGCTCCGTTCGGCCGCCCTGCAAAGAAAGGATCCATCCAAAAATAGAAAAAGAACAAAGGTACATGATTAAGTTCAGCTGTTTGTTGGGGGTCATCACACTCAAGTGCCCCGAAAATCTTCCAACTGCAATGCTCTTTCCGTAGCATTTCGCTTGTACAAGAAATTACACAGAGTATTTCAACACATATACAACTCAACATTAATATGAATAAATAATATGAATTTAAATATTCACACGTCATACTCTTAATTAATAAAGATAAAGAGGAAAGAAAAGAATAGTGCTGGCCAGCTGATTGAAAAGAAGGAAAAGAAAGAAATTAATTAAACACATTATTTAAAAAATAAATTTACATATCACATGTTAATTTTACTTAATATTCAGATCAAAATTTCTGAGGCCAAACTCAGTGGTAACAAATCCACTCCACCTCGCAACAAAAAAATCGTATTAGGGGTACAAAGTATTCATAGTCTATTCCCCTATTTCAGAATAATAAAGAGTTTATTTTTCTTCATTGAAAGTCTCATAGTTAAATGGCTCTCCCTGTGTGTAATATAAGAGTGTTCTCATTAAAATAACATTGTTTCTGTTTCTCTCACACGCGAAATCATACGCACTCGCCAAATTCACTTCCCTTATGAGTCAAACAACAGACACTTAAGAACACAAACTCACTTCCTGCATTCAGCAGTTCTTAATGACTTACCACAGAACAACTCACAACTGTACCTCACCACGCTTATGTTATCGGTTGGTCACTCCAGCCGTCCTTCTTCAGCCGGTTCCGTTAGTTCTAGTGACACACTTCATTCAGCAACAGCATCTCTTCGATCTGAATATCTCAGTCTGGGGCGTTCCCTGTCAGGTCCATCAGTAGCTTCTCTGTATTAATCCGTGAAGTCCCTCCTTCCTTTCACAAACTCAGGTAGAGGATGTGACGGCTTCAGTTGGTCAACATTTACTTTTATCTTCTTTTTACTTTCAGGCTTACATTTGACAAAGTTTTTTCTGTTTATCTGACTCTCTATTACAAAGGGGCCATAATATTTATGCATTAAATCAGCAAGCACATTTTTAGCAACTCAAGAAATGTTTACTGATTTTAGAAAATCTCGAACTCAAAATTGACTGGGAATGGGCAATCCTACTGATGACTAATATCAACAACAAATAATACTAACAGAGGATCCCTACATGTACCATTCACTTAAGACAACCTTCTCTCATAATGCGGTATCACTAACTCGACCCCCTTTCCCCCACTAGTAATGGGGAAACAAATGGATTTCCAGTCTTCCTAACTGACTCGGACTGGAGAAACACATCACAAATAATAACAACAACAATAAATCGAAAATTAAACCCAATCTCTTATTTACAGGTTTCGGCATCAAGTGGACATCTCATTAATGTTTCTCCAAATTAATTTTGTCTCACTGTGGTTGGAATTTGACATCTTTACCCCTTTTTCCCAGTTTGTTTACTGGGACAGTAACGTACAAGTTTCTCTCTTGATTATACCAGGGTAGGTGCTTCCTTGATCTACAGTAGACGATACCCCAATCTTCTGTTCTCTCAGGCCGAAATTCTGTCAACAAACCTTTCTCTTTAACCTTTACCAGAAGTGGTGCTCTAACTTTCTAATCGATATCTCTTTGCAACGTGAGAAAAGTTCCATTATTATACGGTTTCATGTTGACTAACCGTATTCTTTCATTCAAAGGTGCCTTAGTAAAAGCCGCTCTTGCTTCCTTAAAAGTTAATACTGCAGTAGAAGTAAGAACACCAGGTTCCCCCTCCCCTGCCATATCTACGCATCCAACTTTTTGATAACATCCTTGCGAGAATTCGGGCCGAAGTCAAATAATTCAAAGAACCTCTCCTGCACTGACTTCTCTTCGGTGGGTGCTTTTTCCGCTTCTACTACTTCCATCGTGAAAGCTTCTCGAACTGGACTGTTATTTTCTTCCTTTTCTTCTAGCGCGGCTTCAGTCACCACTCCGACTTCCATTGTTGTTACCTTCTGTGAAGCTAAGTCCCTGAAATATTTCTCTGCATCCTCCTTGTAAAGCAAAACATCCTTCTCCAGACGTTTAATTTGCCTGTTTAACTTCGAGATCTCGATCTCCATCAGGTCTTCATTTCGAATACTGCAGCGCTTCAACTTCTCAGAAGCTGCACGCATCGCTACCATCTCTTCCTCCATGACGGTATTGGCTAGCAAGACTTGTTGGACTTCCCGTTGCAATCTGTCTGCATAACTCTTTGCCTCTAGCTCACTCCTCTTCATCTTCTCTCTCTCTCTGTCCGGAAAATAAGATAGCTATGATGTGCCCTCTTTGCTCTGTGACGTCCCGACCTGGTTTCGAACCTCTCCCCTTTTAGATTCATCTTCCTTCGTAGTCGGGTCCATATTAAACTCAACGTTCTTCCGCATCAGTTTGCCGTGAAAACCAATTTTGCTACATCTCTTCCAATCCGCGCGGTCTGCTTTCGAGGTACCATCTCTCCAGTTTCCCAGTAGTGCGCCACCCCTGGTTCCCTCCTGGAAGAATCTTCTCTTACGACTGTAGTCTAATTTGGCCATGCAAAAGCATTCTCTTCTCCTTCGTTCAGCGCGGGTAATCTCTCCTTTATACCCCCCTGTTTGTAGCTCTGACAGAATCCCTGTCTTCTCCCTGGCTGACCTCACCACGGAACGACATCCCTGACTCCAACTTAATCTTGGGGTCCCTTTTCCAAAATCCTCCATCTTTTTTGAAACGGGTAGCGTCTGAGTGCCTTCTTCCAGGTTAATGGGGTTCAACACCCCCTTATTCAAATCTCTGGCGGAATCACTGCTCTCGGAATCTCTGGATGCATCAATATTTTCCATCCTTTTGTTTTGTCTCCGCTTGTTCAATCTTCTTCGTTTACGGAGTGTCTTCCTTTTTTGAGAGAGCGGTTCTTGTTCCTCCCGGAGATGACCTCCTGCGGTGTCACCAGACCTGTTTTCAAGAATGGAACAGACATCATCTTCCTTTTCTTCTTGGCTTCGAAAATAACGTTCCGGTGGTTGGCCACAGAACAAGTTGTCCTCCCAGTTTCTTCCGTCAAAGGGAATAACATCTGTACAATTTTCAAACGACCACCCCCCTTTTGACAGACGAATGGCTATGCCTGCCTTTTCTAAAAATTCTGAACCTAATACAAGCTGATTTTTTAATCCTCTTACAATGTAAAGCATTGTCGGAACCTTCTTTCCTCGCAGATACAAATTTATTTCCATCGCCCCTAGTATTTTTGACTTGCCAGTCGCAGTGTAAAAAGTCTCTTCATGCTTCAATAATTTTACAACTCTTTTTATTAACAAATTACTTAAACTTTCGGAGATAAGAGTGGAATCTGAACCGCTGTCTATGAGGCCTAATTTCCGCATTCCTCTCATAGCTAATTCTACACACGGTAATTTCTGAGCAATATTTTCTTTCCCAACTTTCCTTTTCTTTTCACTGCGTGAGACCATTGAAGTCTGTTTGTTTTTGTTCCTTGGACATTGAAGATATCGGTGATTCGGATCTTGACGAATATAACATACACTTCTTTTTCGTGGGGGTGCTTTAGCCTCGTCGCCCCCTCCTCTTTCTGCATTCTTAACAGTAACTCTATTGAACAGAGCCGGATCTAAACATTTTTCAGACAAAGCGATCGGTTGGTTACTCCTGGGATAATGAACAGCGATTTCTAACGGATTGCATGGCTTTTGTCTATTCGAACCAGCTGATTTTTCGTACAAAAAATCGTCTAGCAAGCAACTTTGAACCTTTGCTGCTTTTCCTTCCAATTCTTTGTATGTTGTTATCTCTTGGAAACCTTGACAATGCCTATACGATGGGTGAGATTTCCGAACCAAGGCTGATACTTGCGTTTGTTGAGAAGAAGGTTGGTCCAGACGCTGATATAACTCCTTCATGCGCCGTGCAAAGCGAGTTAACGGTTCATCCCTCGACTGGTAAGCGCTCTGAATTTGTTGCTAGATCTCTAACGTATAATTGAATGAAAAAAATTAAGCGAGAAATGATTTTTTGAAAGATGCCCAACCTACGAATGGTTTAGCATGATTATACGAAGATTTAGCTGATTTTCTCAATGACCTAGGGAGCACGTAATTTAACATATCAGCTTCCTTAATTTGCCTTTCTTCACAAAATTCTTGGAGTTCATCAAGGTAGCAATAAGGTTCGAGCTCCGGTCCCTCCCCTGTGAATACTGGGAACTGCATACGGAACTCCTCCATAACCTTTTCTGTACTAGTTTTCTGATTTTCTATTTGTCTATTTTCGGGTGACTCAGTGGTGGTACTCGCAGAAGATTCGGTCCTACTATTAACAGCAACTGTTCTTATGGCTTCCAACAGCTGTTCGTCTGACATATCAGACTCTGTTCCCCTGCCAAGTGCCTCTAAAATTTTCTCTTTCAGAATTCCTGTTTCAGTCATGTTTACTTCTTTTCTTGATCTTAGTAGCATAAATTAATGAAATTACGTGAATTAATATCTTATACCAATTAGTTGATTGGACTTAAGAGTATTGTTTTAGTAAAACAATTTATAATCTCGTCTCTGTTTTAGACGGGCGCCATTATTTTTGTTGCGTCTTACTTTGGGCTGCTTTCTTAAACACGTTCTTGTTCGGCAACGCTAGTAAAACTATGTTGGTATTGCTTTTGTACTTCCCTTTTTCTTTGAATACTTGCAACATTTATCCATTAAGCTTTTAAACGGTCCATATGCTGGTCTTTAGGTAAGGATTACCTCAGTCGTGCCAGGATGGTACCACGACTTTCAAGGTTTGAGTTCTTGAAGTCATCATGGTGTAGGATGGGTAAATTTTCCCCCCACATTCTTTGTTTTGCATTACGTAGACGTCATGAACTTTCTCATTTCTTTCTACAAACGCTAGGATATTTGTTTTGACCCACCCATCCGCCCTTCATTTTGTCTAATAATTTTCTTTTTCATGGTACTTAGGTGTTATAATTTTTGTTTTAGTATATTTTCGAGTTGTGTATGAATACGCCGGATGGGAACAGACCTGTCCGTAGATCCCCATTTTAACGAGGTCGCGAGCGGAGCAAAACAAACACTTACAATACATTTAAACGATTTACTTAATTTGTCCAATTCTTTTTCAAAGCCTTCAGCTAAGTTCTACACCGACTAAAATGGCAGTTGCTCCACCTCCGGAAGCCGCTTCACTGGCAGAACAGCTGATTCAGTTGAGAACCCCCCTACCTTTTCGGGACTGGACCCCGCAGCAGTAGATAATTTTTTCTTATATTTTGACAACCTCGCAACTCTATTTAATTGGGATGCTGCAAAAACAAAAAGTGTTCTCCCATCGTTCTTAACAGACCGAGCATTAGATTATGTTTATACCATCTCACATTCCGCTGATTTTGCTACAAAGTCTTACGAAGACATAAAGAAGCAGTTTATAGATGTCTTCAGGGGGATTGCTTGTCCTTTCAGGACGGACGAAGTAATTCGCTTGCGTAAGCAGATGATCGGTGAACCCACATACGAATATATATATTATGAGTAAATCTAGGTTAATCCGTACTTATCTCCCTCAAGCAACAAATGATTTTATTCTAAAATCAGTCATACAGTGACTTCGTAGTGATTTATTGGCCCGGGTTGCGTCCAAGAAAATCTTCACAGTCGACGAATTGATATCGGAGATCCAGAATATTGATAAGAACTATTACGCCATTACAGAGCGAACAAGGGAAGAAATGGAACAATTAAATCAGATGATGAACACTACAGTAGGTCAATCTCTGGTCATTGCCTACGACCCAGTTCTGTTTCCGACATTGTATCCACCAGCACACGTTGCAACTCTAAGCAATTCTGTGCCTACATATTTACAGCAGCAACTTGCTCAGTCAGCTGCTACAAGTTCTCCTAGTTTTCCACAAGCAACAGGTACTTTACCTGTAGTACAGCCTTCGACTTCTGTATCCCCCTTTTCACATCTTATGCCGTCCCCAACAACACAAATGACATCTCCAAATCCAAGTTTGGAAAGCTTGCAAAAGGAAATAGAACGACTTCAAGGCATGATTCAGACGGCCCAAATCCGTAAGGCACCGGCCCAACCATCAACGTCTACACAATCGGGTGATACAGTAGACTGACTCTCTGTGCTCTAAATTGTCCCAACTTGTGTTACAGTTCGAATCAAGTTCAAAACCTTCGAACAATAACAACAACAACCGGGGTAAGAATAATTATCGGGGTAAAGGCAATAATAAGAAACCACCCTCAAACAAAGGCCCAATCATATGTTACAAGTGTCAGGGAGAGAACCATTTTGCCAGAGACTGTAAACAAAGTGGAGGAAACAATAGTAACGCCAACAACTCATCTGAGGGAATCTAAGAGAGACTCAACTCGAAAATGGACGTCGGTATATGAGTTAGGAAATTTCTGTCCCATTCTGAAATTTCGGTACGGAAAAACCTTTCATTTATTACAGCAAATATTGACAACAAACCACAGCAATTTTTGATTGATGGGGCGCCCAGTGTTCTATTCTTAACCCAAATTTTTGTCCAAAAAATGCGAAGAGACTACCTATTCAGACGTCACTTAAAGGAATAGATGAGAATAGGGTAGTAAGCGACGAAATAGCATTGGTTAATTTGAAGATTGATGGTAAGACGTTTCGCCATCCATTTCGTTTGTGTTCTCTGGACAAAAATTACGCCATTTTAGGTGGGGACTTTTTACAGTTCCAGTAGGTTGTAGTCGACCATAAATTGAACGAACTCCGTATGACACGCATCGGGCGTGCACCAGATTCTGCTTTTTTTTAGGCCCCCTAGAAATTGCTATGTCGTCCCGGACAGGGTCTTCCAGGCTCTGATCATGAAAGACCGACCCAAAATTTTGACCACAAAAAAGGTTAAACTTAAACCTAAGTCAACGTTGTGTGTACCAATTAAAATCATGAATTTTCAAGGAAAGGACGAAAATTTAATTTTAGATCCTGAAGAAGACACCCTCAGTTCTAATGGACTGCAGTCTACCCCTACCATCTTTTCCGCCCCGAACTCGAAGATGATACTTTTTAATAGCACGGAGGAGACAATCAGTCTCCCACGATATGCTACCATCGGAACCCCAGTTCCAACATAATTTCTACATTTGCAGAGGATGATCCGGAGGTTGATCTGAAGAATATACCATCTCCTTCATGGATGCGGTATCTGAAAAAGAAGAAGAGGAAATTGGATAACGTCACCAACCCCACACCAGATTGGAAGATCCAGACATAATCAAGTGTAATAATGATTTGTCTGAGGAACAAAAGCAAAAATTACACAAACTAATTTCCGAATTTGCAGACGTTTTTTAATAGTCATCGGTATGTTTTGGGATGACATCCCTGAAACACCACATAGACACTGGAAACAGTGAATCAGTAAATGTTAAACAGTTTCCCCTCCCCATCCACCTCAGGTCAGAAATTAAAAAGCAATTAGAAAAATTGTGTGAACAAAAGATTATCTAACCGTGTTCGGGTTCAGAATACAATAACCCAGTGATGCTAGTAAAAAAGAAGGATGGGCAGTCATACCGCTTTATATGTGACCTCCGAAATCTCAACAAGGTCATAAAACCGGTAGGAATAAACTACCCTAACATCGAAGAAATTTTGACCAATATTGCAGGGAAGAAATATCTCTCCTCTTTAGATCTTTCGCAGGCTTACTTCGCAATTCCTCTTACTGAGGATTCTAAGCACAAAACGGACTTTACTATTGCCTCCTGTGGAAAATTCCACCACGCAGCCTGCCCGATGGGACTACGAACTAGTAGTTCACAACTTAGCATACTGATGAAAATGGTAACAGAGGAATACCACCGTCAGTACTAAGCCTTTATATGGATTACATTATATGTCATGTGTCAACATGGTCACAAACCCTCCAACTCTTAGAAATTGATTTTCTTCGACTGAGGTATGCAAACTTACGTCTTAACCCTAACAAGTGTCTGATCGGGTATTCCAAGCTAGAAATTCTAGGGAATATTGTGTCGAGTCAATCTATTGAAGTTTCACCGAAGATAGTGTCCGCCATTTTAGATTTTCCCACCCCTAAGACGAAAAAGAATGTTAAGTCTTTCTGCGGGGTGCTCAATTTCGTACGCCGGCATATCCCTAATTTCGCTTTACACTGTGCACCCTTATTTCATCTGTTGAAAAAGGACGTCAAATTTCATTGGTCAGAACAGTGTCAGGCCAGTTTCAACCTATTGAAACAATTGATTACTTCGGCACCAATTCTCCTCAGAAGACCTCATACGTTTTTATTGACAGTTCTTATAAAGATCTACTTTCCAGTACCGAGAGGATAACTTCATCCATCCTATAGCGTTTTGCTCAAGACGCCTAATTCCCAGAAAAAAAATACAGTGTTCTAGATTTGGAAGCCGCAGGAGCAGTCTACATCTTCAAAAATTTCAAATACTTCCTCTACGGAGCAAGTTTCAAAGTTTTTTCTGACAATGCTGCTCTCAGTTACCTACGCACCTCACGTTATCTTACGGGTAAATTAGCTAGGCTGGCGATTTTTTTAGTTCGATTTTGAAATAACTAATATTTCAGGGGTAAAAAATTCCCTCGCCGACGGGCTTAGTGGATGCCCCGTGGACCCGCCTCCAAAAGAAGAAGAAGTGGATTTTTCAGACTGCTCTGTTCTCCACTTTTCTTTAGAACCATCAAAACTCCAGCAGAAACAAAGAGATGATTATTTCGGCAAAATCATAGACATCCTCGAACACCCCCAAAATTTGACCAAATACCCTCCGAAATTCCACCAAACAGTGAAACAGTACGTCCTTCGTAACGGGATACTCTACAAAATTCATCGTTATGCGAATAGGGAACGTTTCCTTCCGTGTATACCTCAAGACCTACAACATAAAGTAATTTTGGAATTTCATGGAGAGGGTCCCTTATCTTCTCACCTTTCGGCTTCAAAAAAACATTCCATCTTCTCGTCAATCGTGTCCTTTTCCCATTGCTGAAAAGAACAGTCTTTTATCAAATTAAGAGATGCTTGGCGTGCCAGGTAGCTAAACCTCCAGGGGGAAAAAGGCCTCACACTTTACAGACCACCCCGAAGCCCCTCACTACGTTTTTTAGACTGCTAATTGACGAGAAAGGACCGATGGTGCCCAGCAACTCATTCCGTTATGTCATGGAGATTATTGACGCCTCGACTCGCAACGTAGTGGTGTCCCGCTATGTACAGTTACAGCCGAAACAGTGGCAGACGCTTTAGTGCGCCATGTATTCATGGTTTTCGGGACACCACATGTTATTTCTTGGGATCGCTCTTCGGTTCATTCTTCCGATCTCCTGAAAGAACTAGCAGGAAGGACCGGAGTCCACCTATCCTCTGTCCCACAGAATTCACTATCAAATAGGAATCGCGGAGAAATTCCACTCAACGCTTTTCAATTTACTACGTCCGTGGACGATTAACAAACAATCAGCGTGGTCCAAATACTTACCATTGGCAACCTCCACATACATCAGCCATCACGAAGGACTGGCCGCGTCACCGTTCTTTACGCTGATGGGTTTTCATCCTACTCTTCCACTCGAAATAGAGCTGGGTACTATCCCGGAATGCATTTCCAATACCGAGAGATTGGCTCAATTAGAGTACATAAGAAAGGAAGCTCACAAATCACTCGAAAAGAGATTCCAGATTCAGAAGAGATATGGCGATCAGCATTCATCCGACCTATTTTCCTGGTCAGAACATCCTATTTCGCGATACTACTCCCAAGGCCAATACTTCGAAATGTTTGGGCAATTTGTATGACATAAAGGCCACAGTGTTACGCCAGGTAGACGAAAACACGTGCCTCGTGAAATATGATAACCCACGAAAGCGAAGGGAAACGGATTTGGTAACCGTTAACCGGATCAAACCCTTTTTCCCACCCCCAACAGAAAATCACCAGTCCCAACCTAGGGATGACAGGTCCTAAGACCCCCAGGAACATGTAGACACAATGCATATAACACAAGGAACGATGTCCCCATTAAGTTGTTAATGTTTCTTCTCAATTTGTATACACACTTAGAAAAGGCGCGGACAGACGCACCTTGGGTATCATTGCAAACCCACAGAGGGATCTCATCCCTCCCTTTGATGATTAAGAATCATTAAAACGAGAGTAATAACACTGCCCTTTATGCGGGATACAAGACCGACATTTGTTTAGTGATAAACATCGGCCAGATAGAGTTTACTGCAAAGCAAAGTATAATTTAATGACTTTGATTTTTTTCTTTTCTTTCTTTTCTTCTTTGCTCGTTGAACTTTGCATCAACAATCCTTTTAGCTATCTTTATTCAGTTGTGCCTAGCACATACACTCCCCCTCGCTTCTTACGTTAATTTTTGTATCAGCTTGTACTGGAATGTGTATGTTAAGAATTATTTCTGAGTATGTTTGAAACACCGCATGGTCAGCGAGATCCGGACATGTGTTAGATCGTCAGCAAGTAATAATGATCATGCAGCGTCAACACTTCCCATTTTTTAAGCAAGCTTTGTGCTGTCAGAAGAAATTTGTTGTTTACGGGCTTCGAAGTCATCATTTCACGGAAAAAGTATTTTTCCGCACGGTCATTACGAGTTGTTTTGTCACTATGCAAGGTGGTCAAATTCTTCATACGTCACGAGGACATACGAACATCGACACATTGATAGTGGTCCAAGATTTTTATTGTTTTTACTATTGGTACTTTTTAGGTCACTAGGCTTTGTTTTTGTTTTGAAGTAAGGACGGATCGACGGCCAATGTCACACATTGACCGGTACCTCGTCGCGTTTCCACGATTTTTGTTTTGTTGGGCCAGACCCATACAGCCGAAAATGGAAACATTAAATTTTTGGGAATTAATTATATAAGCGATATCGTATTTGTGTTTAACTGTTGAAAGGCCCTTCACTCCAATGTCCTGTATTTATGTTTTGGTATTTGCTATATGCATTTACCAGGGGAAGATTGCTTCCAGTATTTTTTATTTAAGTTAGTTCAGAGCCGCACCTTTTGTTCAAACGTGCGACACTTGCAGAGAATATTCCCAAAAGCCCTAGTCAGACCAAATGTGAGTTAGGATCTAGAACGGTATATTTACGTATATCCGTCTAATTTAACTACAATAAGTATGATTTTTCATCAATCTTGTAAAGTAGATGACGGTCCCAACAATATTTATTTTTTCTTCTTTTTAGGAAGAATGTCCTACCAACACGTTGCCCAAGGGTACGTCACCTTCACGGTTCTATGCATCATAACGGGTACAATTGTATTATTCGGTGTATCTTGGTGCATAAAAATCATATACAAGAGAGACAGGAAGAAGGCTCGTCCAGTACCGAAGGATCTACCGCTACACACATTGTCCAATAAGATACGTTTATCTTCAGTAGGCACCCAGACAGATCTCTCAGCGATAGCAATTGACCGTCAAACTCAGACACATTCCGAGCTTCCAGCCACTCCCCAATGCCGGCCTGCCCAGGTACAGAAACCTGAAAACACCCCCGGTAGTTATTTGGATATGTCCTATTTCGGAGAAGAAATTCTTTACTAAAGTAAAATGGGCAAAAAGACTTCATCATCTCATGCGCCGGCAAGCGATTTCTACGATTTCACGATTCCTTCCCACTTCCTCTCCCCTTCCCTACCCGATTGACTACTACTGAAGTACCCCGATGTCTCCACGAATAGACAGTCCCAAGTGTTTAGTGTTACACAACTAGACAGTGTCCCATTTTGGACGTTCTACTACGAACGATATACAAAACATAATATATGTGCTATGTGTATACGTGTGTATGTGACAGTGAATTTTCATTCAACCACAAATATCACTGTGTTTTACAGCTTCTTCCAGCCTATCTGCATTGCAAAGAGGACTGCAACCGAGCACAGAGACAAGAGTGAGATATTCTATATGTGTCTTTGAGCAAGAAAACCTCAACAAGTTTTTTATCTCTACTTTTTATACTCAGTTTTGTTTATTCCAGTGACACCGATAAAACGATGACATCGGCTTCTTGAACAGCAATTCAAGCGGTGACATAAAGATAATGATATAAGAGCATCCTGTGTTATAATAACCATTTTTTTTTATTTCCTTTCTTTTCATTTTTTTTTCTCTTGAGTGTGCTAATGAAACAGTAGCATCGAAGAAGAACATCAAGCGTTCCATCCTCACGCAGTTACTTCAGACAACAAATTATTTCTTTCCGATAACTTGATGTAGCGCGGTCGTCAAACTTTTTTGAGTTACGAAGTAGTAATTCCAAGGTATTTGTGAGAGTTTTAATAATTCATGAGGGACCCCCTGGGGGGCGAGTTAACAAGCTTTGTGATAGTATATATATATATATATATATATATATATATATATATATACATATATGTATGTATGTATATCTTAACAGGCACACAGTGAATACAAGATTGGATTTTTTTTTTGTTGAACTAACATTGGGTGGATGAAAACTGTATTTAAACGAGATGATTATGGAAAACAAAATTTGAATACCATGCGCATACAAATGCGACATAGCAGAAGGAGGGAGGGAGAAGAAGAATCTATGATGCTAAGAGGTGAAACAAAGCACATTCTGTTGGTAACATTTGATGCAGTCAGAAGTGCTAAACATATCGTCCAGAGTTGGCTGAATCCTGAGGTATGTAGATAGATGTTGTAATAGTATATATCTATATTATGCAGTATGTGCATGTGTGTACTTTAAAGAAACAAAATTGTTGATTTAACAAAAAAAAAATTTAAAAAAATTTAAAAAAAAAAAAATGTCCTATAAAATATAAAAAGTGCATAGGACGAAATAAGAAAAGCCAGGTTTATGTACTTGGCGAGATCTCATGTTGCGACTATGTTTAAAACGGGACGCAATCGAGATCACATAAATGCTAAAGTGGATTCTGAACCAGAATGTTTCTGTGTATGGCCTTCAGCCATGTAAGGCTCAGGTAGGGATAAGAAAGGGGACAAAATGTGGGAAGGTGTCCGCCAAGGCCTAAGTTGAAAGTGCCATCCCAGCATTTGCTTGATGTGACTGAGGGAAAAACCTATGAGGATGACCGGCTGTGGGGGTTGAACCCACGACGTGCCGAATGCAATGACTGAGGAAAAAACCTGTTAGAATGACCGGCTGTTGGGGTTGAATCCACGGCCGCTGAAATGCAATGACCAAGGAAAACTTCAATCAGGATGTGGTATTGAACGCACAATTTGCCGAAAACCACGTTTAGTATGATTGATACAGCGTACATGTTGATAAATAATTGTGAAATTACATTAAGTCAAGGGAGAAACTACAGGTTTATATTGTGTTGTTATGAACTAAGAGAATCGAGGTCTTTGTGTGGCTGTAGAAAAACCAGTCTAATGTGAAGGTTTGGTGGCGGAGAAAAAGATATCTTTTGCCAGGCAATGCGCGCGCACGGCTGACGTGATGTTACGGTGGGCGGGGCGTCTGGTTGAATTGTGTAGGGTGACCTTGACCGAAGAGTAGTTTAGTGCCTGTGTGTATGAATGCGTGCGCCTTTTCTATAGAAACGAAACGAAGCTAAAAAAAAAA